>JAMFLO010000238.1:0-53718 GCA_027475765.1 Paralagenidium karlingii
TTTTGGAGTTATCGATTTATTTGTATACTATACCCTTTTCTTTGGATAAATGAAGTCCGATTGTTAATCCTTTTAGGAAAAAACATTCACTTCGTCACACTGGAAACCAGCTGCGAATCCGGATCTCTTGCATTGTTCTTGTGTTTTCATCGAGTCATTATGCAGGAATATGCTGGATTCCACTCGTGCCTCGGCATTCTTGAATGTTCTCTCTTGGATTCTGGATTGGATTCTGAGGATTCTGGAATCAGATTCACCGAGGCTCCTTCTTCAACGCTAATTTCGCGGTTGCACATGGATTCTGATAGACATGGATTTGGAAATCCGCTTCATCACGTCCAACCCACGAGGTGCTCCGGTGTACAGGACGCTCCAACCAGAGCAGTTGAGCGACGACTAGCTCTGTAGGGTGGCTCTTGACACAGAGGTGCGAGAGTCTACCAAGCGGGAGCGCTATGAATCCCAAGGGTGGGAAGCGTTGCGTGCAAGCCCTTTCTTTGAGCTCCTTTGGGAGTTCCGGGATGTCTTTCCAGATGAGATCCCAATGGAACTTCTCTTAAACTTGCTTGCCGTTGGCTTGCTTGTCGTCGTTCTCAAAATAGGGTCGTTGGCTTGGCGTTTGAGATGAGGCGGACCCTTCCATCGTCGATGGTTCTCTCCCCCTCCTCTAAGTGCTTGCGTTGTCGCCCAAGTCAACCGCGCCACTCCCCATATCCGTGACATTCCATCAACGATTGATTACCAACAAATCGTTTGAAATTGCAGGGTTCCCGCCCCGCCTTGAATGAGTCCGATGGATCCTTTTACTGAAGATCAAAACACTACGTGTTTACATCTTTCTTTGGTGGGTGTAACATAACAAAGCTACATGCCACCTGGAGTAGTGTCATTTCCATCTCCTTAGCGTGCAAGACCCACGCTATTCGCCAAAAGTGTGGTTCACACTAAGTCGGGCATTAATGTGTTGGGTTTGGCTCGGTCAAGTCCGATCAAATGTAACGAGACTGGGACATCAGCCGAAGGCTAACCCAAACACTACAAAATCTCCATTCACTTCAATTCTCGTCAATATACGTTGTAAGCTGAACTGCAGTGTGGAATCGGTCCGACTTAGTTGGATCATCTGTCTCCATTAGGCCATTTCGATCTCACCAATTCTCTGCGGCACGAAACGCCATTTCCATATCTCCACATTTTGGGCTGATGTTGCGATTCTCGCGATGAAAGATTTGTGCAGATTGGAGCAGGCTGTTGATCTCGGTGAGCTATTCGATGGTCTCTCCAAATTGTTTTCTTCTTCCTTTCCATCATTCGTAGTTTCCATAAGTAGTGAGCCATTCAATAAGTGCATTTATTGAACCTCCACAACATCGACATCCCATTCAGTTCTTCTCCTTCGCAGATTCTTTCTTCTCGCACATTTGCGATCTTGTAGATCGCAACCTTTAGCTTTTGTTTTGCGGGTGGGATTCTGCACATGGGGTTGTCTTTGGTCCAATTAGAACTTTGAGCATTTTGATACCCACCAATTTGTTTGATTAAGTTCAATCGCTTTCTCTCTCTAAACTCAACCCAGCACAATCAGTGAACGGTGATGAACAACAGTACAACCCGAGACACAAAGCAAAATGATGGCAGTTCCTCATCCTTTTTGGTGCAACAACTAGATTATCAATAACAGAAAGCACATTTCACCTATCTATTGAGATAATCATCACAAACAACAAACAGACTTAACGGAAGACATGAGGATGGCTTGGGTGCGGTTACGTTGAAATATATTAGCTGAGCAAGTCGGCGACGATTGGTGCTCAAGCCTCAAACGATTGAGCTGACCATCGTTTTTGCGCAGTGGGTTAAACGGATGTGATACTTGGTCAAACTTGCACATGCCACCAACCCATCGTGGTACCAATTCAGTTCTCCACTATGTTTCGATCACTGGTAACACGCACACTCTCTTCTTGCTCACCGAGCCAGACGATGTGTGGTGGGTGATATTGTGCAACAACGAGTAACAAAGAAGGAATCGTTCTTCATGATATACCGACTCTAAATAATGATTGTTAACTATAAGATGTACTCCCAAATAGTCTAGGCGGTTAGGATACGTGGCTTTCACCCACGCGACCCGGGTTCGAGTCCCGGTTTGGGAAGATTTCTTGCCCGTCCTCTCATGAGTGCAACCGGTGGTGGATGACGCAGTTTGAGCACAATTCTCGTGCTTTTCCCGACAAAATCGCTTCTTGTGAGGGCGACATCACGAACCGTCGAAGAAGTATGAAATCCCTGGTCATTTACACCACGGCCGTTGCTCTGACGGCACTCTGTGTGAACGAGCACCTACCCAAACGACCAGTTGTCTTGCCACCACCACTTCTTCTCTCTCCGACCAACTCGCCATGGCGAAAGGATCGATGAATTCGACTGTATCTAGGGACCTCTTGCCAATTGGTGCCAAGAATTACCTGCGTCAACGTCTACAAAACTCCATTCTAACGGACAACACCTTGACCATCACCAAGAGTACTGATGCAATCATCTTCCACAATGATATGATTTGATCCAGAATGCCACCAAGCAACATGAAGCGAGCGAGTCAGTGGATGAAAGAGTGAGGTGGGTGGGTTGTTACTTAGCGTCTTGGCGCTGACCAAATTGTCGACGTTGCCGGCCTGATGGTGACATGCCCTGTCAGCGATGTCTTGCAAAATAGATTGATTCTCGACAAGATCATTGACACAAATAATGGACAGAATGGATTGGGTATTGTTTTTCTCTCCGTTTGCTGTGTGCTCTATCTAACCAGCTGTGGCGATTTAACCCTCGGGCAGTATCGCACGAGTACTCGTTGGTTGGGGAATCATCAATAGCACAAGGCACAAGGAGCGTGCGGCATTCATTGGTGTATATCTCAAATGTCCAGTGGATTGTTGACACATGGCATCCGCATTTTCAAATGCAGTCAGAAATAGTCCTCTAGTCCTTGTGGTGCTTCTTGTTGCTTGCGACAGCGCCGTGGAAGAGTTATCCTAACGGTCAATCTGGCCCACTACTCTTTTGCAGTACTCTAGTGTGGATTTGTACAGTTTTGGACGGGTCAATTGCATGTGAGATCCTGTGGTGAGCTGGGGAGTATCCCAAATGGCGGAGACGGCGTGAGATCTTGTTGAGCTCAAGTGCATAGGCACTTTAGACTCCGATCAACGATTGCATGTCGTTCCAAACAGCAGATTCTGCAAGTGGTTTGACTGTTGTGTGAGCGGTTGAAGCCGGAACAAGCGGAGAAATAATCTGGTCGCAGTCCAAGGACAAGTGTGCTGCTTTCCCACGAGATCCAAGTCATTAGACCCAGTGCAACCAAGTATTCCTCTTCTTCACGAAAACTAACTCAACGATCATGACGCGTGCTTTCTTCGTTCACAGAACTGACGATGACCTTTGGTCATTTCCTCCGTTGGTTGTCGCGGTTGGAAAGCCTGGCAGGTTGGCCAGCTGGACCACCCAGCAACTAGACGATTGAAGCGTGTTCTGCAGAATGGTATTGAAGTGCTAGCTGCTGCCAGAACGCAGAAAGACTCCATTTGCAGAGCAAAGAGGTTCCAAGAAAGCCGACATTGTAAACGTATTCAACGTTCTGCACCAACCAGCTTGTCGTTGGCGCGCGTTTCGATTAGAACCCCATCCCACCATGTGGCATGGCTCAACGAGATTCTTATCTCTCTTTCGGACATTCACGGCATTCCGAAGACCAACTCTTGAATCAGACGGCCGGACGAACTGGTGCCGTGTTATTGTAAATAGATGTAAGCGCAAGTCTTCTCCACACAAGGGAATCATCTAAAGAAAAAAAGAGCCTAAAGCTCTGTGCGAGGACCTGCTGCAAACGGTGCCGCTGGTGGTTTGGTATTGGACGCTTGGGGTGCTTTCAGTTCTTGGTCTTCTTGGGAGAGTCCCATACTCTCTTGAATATCCATATCTTGCATCACCCGGGTAAGCGACTCTTCTTGCTGTCGTTGCGCTTTTTCACGCTGCAGCTGAATGCGCTGCTGCAGTTCGGGAAGATACTCTTGTTCGTATTGTTTTGCAGCTTCGTCCATCACCTTGAAAAACTGGTCCATGCCCTCGCCTGTGGCCGCCGACACACCCACAAACTTGAGATTGCTGTAGAATTCCTCGAGCACCAGACTCAGCGACCGCGACAGGTTGCTCATGTAGCTTTGGTCTTCCGTGACTTGATCCAGTGCATTCTGAAAGGCTTCAAAGTCGGTCATCCACTCGACGGCAAAGTCGTGTTTGAGCACGTCGATCTTGTTGAACACAATGACAAACGGAAGACGCAGCTTGTACAAAATGCTGCAGGCGTAGAGCATATTGCTCATGAAAGTATTAGGACTTGCCGTGCGGGGTGTGTCCACCACGTATACCAATACCGTCGGGAACGTCGACGCCAGCGATTCGGTGATAATGGTACCAGACGCTGACCAAGTAAAGGCTTCGATCTGACCAGGCGTGTCGACGATCGCATAGCTGTTCCACACCAATACACAAAAGAGGTCGCTCAGTCACTCGTACAACCCGCGAGAGTCATCGACAAGCGCATCCACTCACTCGAGTTCGTCGCTTCGTTTGGCCAACAACTCCAGCACTTGGTCAAACCGCGTAGCAAACAGATTCAGCGACGTCATGATGGCACCATTGGGGCCCAAACCGTACTCGGTCATGACTTGCTTGTAGTCCACGGTGTCGCGAATGTCCACATTGGCGCCGTAACCGGTTTTGCGCACCGCTGGATCGAGGTTGATGACATAATTGCGAAGTCCTTTGTCCATGCCATAGGCCGAGAGACGCTGGAGCAATGTGGTCTTGCCAGAGCCAGCCATGCCGATCACCAGCATCGTCACGGGCTTGGGGTACAGTTTGGGTAGAGAAGAAGACGCATCTGCTGTGGTGTTGGCGGCGGTAGCTCCTGCTACTGTTGCCGCGGAAGAAGAAGAAGAAGAAGAAGAAGAAGATGCTGCAGCTGACTCCATTGACTCGGCTTCCACTCAAATATGACCTGGACCGGTTAAGTACGAATGCATGCATCAATCATCCAAACGCATTTAACGGAGAGGATGGAGTGACCCCATTGACTACATATGCAAATTCCAGTGTCTCTTATTGCAATTAGTTTGTATGGGACCCGACGTTGACGGTGTCCACCTACGTAATGGTGATGGGGATGTCCTTGAACATGTTTTGTTCGCTGACGGAGGAAGTGATGGGACTGCTGCCAAGTGACGAAGCAGCAGTCGCCGCGAAGCCCCGAGTTCCGCTGTTTCGTTTGGAAGCTAGAGGACCAGTTGTGAACCATTCATGAGCAAGCGCTTGCTCGGCCGTGAGTCGCTTGCTGGGATCTTTGGTCAACAACCCGCGCAACAAGGACTTGGCAGCCGGCGAGATATTCTTCCAGACGTTGCTTCCTGCGTTTCCACTACTTGAACCATTTGATCCTCCAGAAGAGCCGCTATTGTCAAGATTGATCTCGGCGTGCAGGGTCTTTTGAATGATGTCGTTTTTGGTTTTGCCGTGAAATGGCAATTCGCCCCGTAATAACAAGTACATGATGACGCCAACGGACCAAATGTCGGCTTCTTTGCCATAACCCACGAGGGAAAGCACTTCCGGTGCGACATAGTTCAACGTTCCACACGGCATTTTCAGGATTTCTTGTGGATACACGAGTTTGGAGAGGCCGAAATCGGCGATTTTCAAGTCGTTTAGGTTGTCACCACATAAAATGTTTTCTATGCCCAGTCCCCCACATAACACGTGAGCAGCTCACAGGAGATAAGTCATTGCTCAAGCCTGGTATTCGCACCTGGTTTGATGTCACGATGCACAATGCCGTGCTTGTGCAAGTACGCAACACTCTCGAGAAGGGGTTGCATCACCAACCGGGCTTCCTGTAGACATATCATCGTCACCATCACAAGTTTTCAGTATTTGTTCAGTGACCATGATGCTGATCAATTATTACCGCTTCCGTGTACCGCGAGCGTCCGACAATGCGGTTGAACAGTTCGCCACCGCTCACCAATTCCGTGACTAGATAAATATGCTGCATATCTTCATACACATCGGCCAAATGGATGATGTGCGGATGACGCACGAGTTTGAGAATGGCAATCTCAGTTCTCAACAGTTCTTTTTCTGTTGTACTCAGCTTGGATTTGTCAATAATCTTGGCTGCATACTTGATGTGGGTCTCTTTGTTGATTGCTTCGCACACTTTGGAGAATCTTCCACGACCGAGCAGTCTGCCCATGTTGTAGAACTCCTCTATTGAGACCTTGTTGGACGCCTTCGTCAACGCGGCAAGCCAGCGTTTGCGATCTTCTTCGCTCTTGGCGTAAATAGTGCGTCGCGAACGGCTGGAACCTGGCTCCGGAACGATATCAAAGCCATACAAAGTCAAGCTTTTCTCCTTGATCACTCCGCTCGGAGAAGGTTCCACGTAGCATCCACACATGAAGGTAACACCACGAGGCTCGGTATCTTCTTTGGTGTTGTAATAATACAGAAAGTTGCCTTGCAACACGTAATACCGTTTGATCATTTGCCGAAGCCGTGAGCCGCGTTTCCACAATTCGCCAAAGATGCTGGTGTCTGGGTCCTCGGTGACGTCATCTTCTTCCATGACTTCTTTGACGATCACGTTAACTTTGTCCATGATCGCATCCAGTTCTTCAATGGCACTTTTGAGCTTGTCGACTAGAGACAGACTGTTGATTTTGGTGCAGTTCTCTTGTGCTTCGACCAGAAGATCACGCGTTCTCTGAAGGATATTGGAATTCTTTTTGTGTGGCGACGGGGTACTGGATCCGCCGACACCGACAAAGCTTCCAAAGCTTCCTAGAGACGTCGCTCTGGATACTGGGGAAGATTTAGAACTGCTAGACGAAGTCAATTGCATTGCTCGTGACGATAGGTTCTTGAGCGAATGGCGTCGCTTCTTGATCAGTCCGGCTGCGTCCACTTTTGGTGACGACGGTGTGGTAGAATCAATTGGAACGACGTTGGCATTGCCACTGGAACTGTCTTCGTAAGGCAGTAGACTCATTAAAAACTATTGCACAAAGAGATCCAATGAGATTAACGCCTTTCTGATTCAGCGAGTGTAACTTCGAGGTGGAGAACTCACACTGGCGACATCGGGGGTGTTTTCACACCATTCGATGAATTGTTCAAATGTGATCCGTTCATCTGGACCCGTGGACGGAAACGCTTCTTCGACAATCACTTCCAAGTTATCCAGCTGTTACACATGCCTCTTTTCAGCCCATGTCGATCAAGGTTCTCATTTGATACCAAGACACACTCACGTTAATGGATCGAGGAGCATTTGCTGATTTGAACAAGTCGATCGCAGACGGAGGGAACTGGTTCATCATTGTCACAAACTCACTTCGCGAAATGGATCCACTTCTGCTCGATAATACGTGAAAAACCCACTGTCGATTCAGAGAACCATCCTGAACCACTCAACAGTCTTCTTGAACTCACTCGCTCAAGTCGTATAAATTGAACATAAACTTGAGTTTCTCACGTCGTGAACCTCTGAACGAAATCCCCATTATCCACGTTAGACTCATGTCAGTCGAGTCGCCAGATTCCTTGTCTGCTCCTTGCAAGAAAGCCAATCCATTACCGAAACAAGACAGCGAGTCCACAGACAAACTCACTGAAGTTGATGGCACCAGAGCCGTCTTTGTCGATCACTTCAAAAAGCCGTTCTGTGCGCTCAAAACACCAACCTCAACCACTGTGGACTGCAGCCAAGCGGACCACCAAGAGCGACCAACCTCACCTCCGAGTAGTCCTGGCATCGAAAAGCATTTGAGAAACGTTTCTTTATCAATGTTGTATCCATTCTTGGAGTCGGCGAGTCCCTTGAAAGTCTCACGCAGTAGATTGATGTCTTCTTCGCAAAACTTCTTCATGGCTTCACGTTCTTCTAGTGAGAAATGCTTGGTCGACAAATCGTACGACGACGAATTACCCATGGTCGTTCAAGTGACACCAGAGCCTCAAGGCGTTCCAACGGGGCCAGTTTTCACGAATTTTCACGAACGCCAAAGCTGTGCGTGATCGAAGAAGCAAGGCGAAGTGAACAACAACAAGAACCGATTATCGGATCGACCTCTTGCCAACCTGTCGCTGCTGCTTATGGAGTTCGTTCTTTGCGGCTTTTGTGTACTAAGTTGGCGTTCGTCAAAGCCTTTGCAAAGGGTTTCTTTTCTTATCGCACCACGTTCCTCGAAGAGTTGTGCGTTTATAAATACACTCGCCCGTAGACTGTTTCAGGATCATCCAAGCTTCGATTCATTCACTCTGCCTCCGATTGAAAACAGATCACGAAGCCACCATCCTTTGTCAGTTGTATCTCTGCACTTGTCGCATAAGAAGATTGTTGTGGGATTCTTCAAGCCTTGGATGAGTGCGCGCTTCGAGATTCCCACCAATCGAGGACTCAAGATCTAGGTAAGTCCAGGGCTTGCACAGATGAACACATGTATACCAACGCTGTCGGTGATAGAGAAACGGTTGGTCTGAACGTCTGAGCGCACCGTTGGCTTGCAGTCTTCCGTCTTCGCTAGTGAGGCTCTAAAGGATGGCGCGTTGATCACTTTTGCGGATCCTGCCACCTCCTCGTGATCTGGTCGTTACACCATTCCAAGCCAGCCATTTGATTGGTTAATCGAAAACCGTTACTCAAATGCTGCAGCCAATCACAATGCACTTGAGCTACCCAACAGACAATGTGCTTGAAGTGGATGCTTGCTTGAGTATTTGCGATGCAGTTTGTGCTGGAACGATGGTGCAAGCAGTGGTACATGGCGCGGATCATCGAGAAAGACCATCAAAGCGTTGCCAACAACTCCAGTTCACTTGGTGCCAGTGGCCAAGGAGATCAGTTTCAAGCACACGAAGAAGACAAAATGGATTCGACCAGGATCATCAAGGTCCATGCGTTTGGGGACTCGATTGCAGCGGACAAAGAGTTCACCATTGACTCAGAAAACATTGTCTTTCTCGAGGTTCTGCTTCATGACCATCAAGTGCAGTTGCAACAACAAAAGCTTCAACATCAATCGCCACGAACTGGCCACTTGTTTGATCCTCATGGAGGCGAATTCCCTTCCAAGCACGATCATGTTGAGATTTACATCGCCGACAAGGAAATAGCTCCGTTTCTTCGTGCGCAGAGAGTGTTTCTGGTTGGTCAGGTACTCAAGGTGTTTCCGAATCATGACACATCGCTTGTGGATGTGACGTATCCGGCCAGATACCACGTCGTTCAACGCAAAATCCACATTAACAATGGCTATGTAAGTGGCTTTCCATGCCACAAGGTGTAGAAACGCAAGATTTCAACTTATTTGTGGCATTTGGCCAACAGATTCGAATCATCTCGCTACAGGACTTTCAACTCAAACGCAAACAGATTGTGGAGCTTGAGCTTGGGAAACGTTAGACGTTCAGAGAATTGAAGCCAAACGGTGCATTTGAATCAAGCCACCATTCATGGATGTCGTCACTATCGCTGTCGAGTGCGTTGGACTACAGGGATGGTCAGCACATGGTCCTTCACGTCTAACTCCAGCACGATCACCTCTACCAAACCGACCCGATGGCTCTTCTAGCTTCACCGGAGTATCAGCTGACAAACGCTGTCCGACTGGACATTGAAGTATTTGTCACGTGAATCTATAATGCTGTTCTCGGGCTTCAGATGGGCATCGAAGGGCAGCATAGCGCTCTATTTCTCTTCAGAGTTTGCGATCACCTTCTCATTCAAATCCGATACAACTAGAAGCCCAGCCACCGCCGAAGATACCCTCGACGGTCATGCTCAAGCACAGCGCGTTGAGCACTGTTCCCAAGAATTGCATTTTTGGTTCGCTCAAACAACTGGAAATCAATTTGAAACACAGCTGTTAGCAGAACCAAGCGGTCTTCGGGGGTGGAGCTTTCTGGAAACTCCAAAAAGTAATTGTCAAAATCATAATTGCAACGTCCACATGCGGAACAAAACTCCCGACAACTCTTGCCCCCAGCAAACGTCTTTTGCAGATGGGCCACCACTTGACCGTCGGTATCCAAGATGTCAAACACCATGTCATTCTTCCAACAGGTAGCCCCACAACAGTTGTCGACACGGCCACAACACCAAGTGTTTGCACGCAGAGTGTACTGAACCTCGAACTGACTCGAACTGGCACTGACGCGTTCAATATCGTGGTATACGGTCGCCAAACAACAACTAGCAGCCCACTTGCCGAAGAACGGCTGAAATCTCTCTCGCACTCTACCCACGAGTCGTTTGTTACTACCATTGGCTTCATACAAGTCCATTTGCAACGGCGACCCGCAGCAGCCTCCAAGATGAAATGGTCGATTCACGAAGTACACGTCGCTGGCGGTGCCGACCACTGTGAAGTGAAGCTTTAGAGGTCGCAAATAGCGCAAACCCAATGCCGTGAATAACATGCGGGTGCACCAGTCACTTTCTTCGCTCACAGCAAAGTATGGTGCCATGGCATCCAATTCATTCTGACTTGGAGTCCATCCACTTCGATCTCTGGGAGTTGTTTTGACGGTTTTTCCGAGTGGAAGAAACCCAACGTGGTATTTGTTCTGCTGCTCATACGGAAGACCCATAGTCTGCGCAATCATTTCGATTGGTTGGGAAGACTGTTTGATGACAACACCGGTGGCCGACTTGATGTCTGCAAAAACCATACGCTCAGAGATGTCGGCGAGCGAAGCTTGTCCTTGTGCATGAAGAAACTGTGCTGGTGAACACAGAGTTTCGACTGGAACGACGACACTGGGTGAGCCAGTCACACCATGCTGGTATCGAAGTCCAATGGGACTCGCGACATACCGCTTGGAGACTGCCCCACCATCCTCATCGCACTCTTGAGTAGCGGTTCGTGATGTTTTTTGTTGGGGAGGGTTTGGATCTGACCCACCAGCGACTAATGTTGATATTTGGTTAGGCAGTTCGACGGGCGCATGAGAGATCGTACTATCGTTGTTCATGCTCTTGACTCGCTTTGAGGCACCCAGAGTTCTATCTTAATATGTATCTTGCTGAAGAGTTGGAGAATGCCTCTGGAGACTGTTGGACCAATTCAAAACCAATTTGGAAAAGACCAACTCCAAATTGGTCTCTCGCAAATCCAATTTGGGAAAGACCCAAAACCAATTCTGAAATCCCTTTAGAGTTGAAAGAGATATCTGGATCCGTTTTGGGAGAACAGAGAAGCCAAAAGATGCTTTTGACCCACGTCGATTTTGCCCCAATGCCTTACCAACGCCACCCACTCACAACCAAGAAAGCGATCGTCCAAGCCGCGCACGACGGCCTCAATTGGAAGCAAGCTGCCGCTTGCTACGGGGTTAAAGAGCGAACATCGCGCAACTGGATCGACATCGCACAAGAAAGCAACTTCGAAATGGTAGAGAAGCCCCGTGGTGAATTGACAGTTCAGAAGATCAACGACATTCACATGGACTATTTAGCGAGCGAAATAAATGCCAACTACAAGCTCACCCTCCGCCAAATACGAGACATGCTTGAAAGCCGAGTTTGGTAACTATGTCAGCGCTCAACCGGTGAAAAATCATCTTGACGGACGTTTCGATTCGCTGAAGCAGACGTTGCGGATTTCTGATGCGATGAACGCTTCGATCAACAAGGAAAAACGCCGGGAGCATGTGGTGCGACTTCAAGAAGAGATGTATGCTGTTTTACATGGACGAGACGAATTACACATCGTGAGGACATGGCAGTAGGTCAGTGAATGTGCGATGGCTGGTCAAGCAGAATTGTAAAATAAATTTGGTTATTGAGAGGAAGGCAACTTCGTTTTGGTGTTTTCCAATTTGGCTTTTGCGAAAGACCAATATGGAGTTGGCCTTTTCCAGATTAGTTTTGACTTGGGCCAACTTGGCCTTGCAAAGTGGTAAATCATCGGGCTCAACAAAACACAACATGGGCGAATGAAAATGAGGAGGGAGCTCTTCCAACTGCTGCAGAAATGGAGGAAGAAGATGAAAAAGATAACGAAGACGACGGTGAGAGCGCACCAGAAGCCGCGGAAGAATCAAGCGATGACGACAGCTACCTCGATATTGGTCAAAAGGGTCCCACTTTTGGCAAAAGCACCACAAAGGTACCCACATTTGTCATTTCCTCGGAGTGGTGGTATTGGTGAGATGGCCACTTACATGTTTTCCGAAGGTTGCTTGGATCCATGCCACCTTCGCACCACACCAATCCGCCACCAGTGCTGTCACAATGAAGTCACCACGCCAACTCTCGTGTCTGCACCAGCTTCATGGGTTTCTGGAGCAACGTTTAGGCAGCTTTGCCATTCCTTCCAACGTGGTCCTTGATGAAAGTTTCTTTCGGCTTCGTCGGTCTTTCCAGCCACAAGTGGATTACCAGTCTAGTGTATGCTTTGGGTTGGCCAAACAAGCCAAACAATCGCCACACAAGCTCGGGCAAGCCATGTTGCGGCATCTGGAAAGCTCCGTATCGTCTGCTGCTGCTGCTTCGAGTGGACCCAATGTGCCTCTGGTTCAGCACACGTCTGTCTCCGACAAAGGTATGTCTTTCTTTTGTGCTCGCTGTTAAGCCATCGGCCAGAACGAACCTCACTTGGGTTGTGGATGTTGCTATGGGATGGCGGCAACGTTGTAGGCTTTATCAACTTTAAATTGAACGAGAAGTGGATCGCCAAGCAGCTCTTGGACATGGCTACTGACGGCGTAGCACCGACGCCGATCTCTTCGGCGTCCAAGAAAGTGTTAGTGGACTTTTGCTCGCCCAATCTCGGCAAAAAGCTACATGTGGGCCATTTACGCTCCTGCGTGATTGGCGACACATTGGCCAATCTATTGGAATTCCGTGGCATGCGCGTCACCCGCATCAACCATTTGGGCGACATTGGCTCGGCATTTGCCACGCTTTTGGCGCAATTGATAGACCAACAAGTCATGGACATCGAGTCGCTCAGTGATGATATGATGGCCCACCATTATGAAAATGGCAAGAAACGATTCAAACACGATGAGACGTTTCGCGCCAAAGTCAACGGTTTGGTACTGCAGTTGCAACAGCAGTTTGACAGCCGGCAGGCCAACAACCCGGACCACGCCAGACTAATTGAAACCTGGCGCAAGGCATGTTTGGTGAGCCGTGCCAAATATGAAAACGTGTTCCAGCGCCTCAACATCACCGTCACAGACCGAAGTGAATCCACGTATCTGCCGTTGATCCCGGAGACCCTGGAAGCGCTCAAGTCTAGCCATGTGGCCGAGTTGTCGCGTGGTGCACTGTGCATTTTCGTCGATGGCAAAGACAAACCGCCCATGCTGATCCAGAAAAGCGATGGTGGCTTTTTGTATGCAACCACTGATCTGGCTGCTTTGTACTCGCGCATATTTGGGTTTCCTGGCGTGGACGACACGCGCTACGATGAGATTGTGTACGTGACGGATCAGAGCCAGCAATTGCATTTCCAGCAACTATTCAAGGCGGCCCAGCTCGCGAAATGGACTTCGCGTGGGCAGGACACTGAACAAGTCAAGCTCGTGCATGCCGCGTTCGGTCTGGTGTTGGGCAAAGACGGCACCAAACTCAGTTCTCGCAACGGTGCTTTTGATTTCCTGGAAGATTTACTGGATGAAGCGACCAAAGAATGCACCAAACGGTCGATTGTGCCCGAAAACGTGGCATTGAACCAGCAAATCGGTGATGCCGCCGTACGATACTTTGATTTGGCCCAGCAACGCGAACGAAGCTACAAGTTTTCATTTGACCAAGTGCTGCAGCTCAAGGGCAACACTGGTGTGTACTTGTTGTATGCGTGTGCCAGGCTTCAAGGAATCTTGCGCAAGGGGCAAACCAATGGATCCTCTTGGCTTCGCCATGTGGAGCAATGGAAGGACTTGCTGGCACTGGAAGAGAACTGCCAAGTTCTTCAAGACGCAGCCAACGAGTGGCAAGAAGAAGAGCGTCAATTGGCATTGTTGTTGTGTCAATTTGATGACGAAGTCGAGTTGACCATCAAGCAGTTGCAGCCCCATTTGCTGTGTGACTATTTGTACCGCGTGGTGAGTCAATTCCATTCATTTTACGAACACTGTCGAGTGCACAAGGATCCGAAAGAGCGAAGTCGCTTGCTGTTATGTGCCGCCACGGACGCCGTGTTGCGTCGTGGACTGCAGTTGGTCGGTATCCAAGCCATTGATCGCATGTGATCCACACTGCGGCGACAAAGCAGTACATCCCATCCATAGTTTTCGTTTTGTGGAAGGGAGTTGGAAAATCCCCTGCCATATTATGGATGGCAATGCTATGCTGGCCCATAATAGATGAACAACTTTCGTGCAACATCTGATCCAGTGTTCGTGCAACCTTCATTTGCTCAAAAGAACATCTCTGCTTGCACCTAACTGCAAATCTGCTGCAGTTGGTTCAACTTTTTGATCGGAAAGCGCTGAAACCTGTTGTTGATTGGATGGGCGACGCCTTTCTTCAAGCGCTGGAGACCGAGTTGGCCGCCCATCAGCGCTCCGTGTCTTCCAACTGTTTGTTTTGTGTGCCCCAAGAGCGGTCACTGGCGGCCAACGAAACCATCACCCAAGACGATCTTTTTACCCATTTTCTCACGCCATTTGCACCACAAGATCTGTCCTCCCAGGACCATCAACCGGGAGAATACTGCACGCTCAATGGCCGACGCGTGTCCATCGTGGGCTCCTACATCCACACCAAGACTGGGTTCAGTGAGAAGCGCGTTGTACGCATTCTGCTGTCGGAACCGCGCGAGATACACCATCAGCAAGTAAGTGTGTTGCTACAATCTCCAATTTGTGACATGCCCGACGTGCCGGTTCACTATTTAGTGGATTGTGGATCTTTTTGTGGTGCTTGGTCCCTTCCTTGGACTATTTGCTTTGACTAATCTTGGTGTTCTTTGTGGACTGTGCACAAACTCACCCTTCAGATCACCGTGCTGCACTTGAGTCGACCACTAGTCAAAGGGATTCCTGTCCCGGAAGATCCCAATGAAATCGACGTGGCCACGTTTCGACGCTACACGGGTGTGTTTAGTGGCTTTACTTGGGGGGAGGGCTAGATAATGCCAGGATAGTGACATGGGGATGCCCATTTGTAGCCATTCTCCGCGCGTTTCCAGAGAACGAATGGGTCTTTGCGCAGTTGGATGAGACCATTGAGCAAGTGAAACGCATTTGTGCACATGATCAGTTCCAGTCACGTTACGCCAACCAGCTGCCGCGGCTCTTGGAGCAGGAATGGCATCACGGCGTCGATGAACTGCTTCAGATTACGGAAATGAACTTCGAAGACCACGCCCGGACACCGCCAACCACATCCACAACTTGGCTTTCCAATGGTACTGGCAGCGATAGTGGCATTGGCACCGACCTGTTGACTGGCACGCAAGAAGACAAAGTCACTGGCGCAGCTTCGTCCTCGTCCAATGGCCATGTGCTACAGATCCAGCAAGTGGTTGAATGCTTTTTGCTGGAGCCATTGCATCAAGTGCTTTTGCCGCAAATGCTGCGACGATGCCACCACGAGGAAAGCCAGTTGTTTCGTATTCTGCATCAAATGCAGCATTTCACGCCCCAGGATTTCCATATCCGCAAGGAATTCCAAGTGAGTGACACAGGGTTGTGAGCGACCGAGTCTTGCCTGGATGTTTGGCAAAGGGGCCCCGTTTCTTTTTGGATCATGTTGGGTGTTGACTAGTGCCATTGTTTTTGTGTCTGTGGTATGGATGGCATCGTTGATTTAGTGTCATTTAATGGACGCGAGGGATGAGTTGATCGGCATTGGCCAGCGCAAGACCCCGTTGGATCTGCTGCTGGCACTCAAAAAGTGCATTGATGCCATCAACGAAAGCCTGCAGGAGAATCTCAAGCGTCATCACCACGTCGACTATGGTACGGTCTCACTCGATTGGTGTTGCTCTTCTTTTGTGTGCTTGCAGGGAGGCTGATTGTTCTTGTTGGGTGGATGGGTTTGTTGCGTGGTCCAAGAGGCCTATCAGTTGACTACCGATGATCTTCTGGACCAATTGCTGTATGTAATCATTCAGACGTTTCTCAAGGCCCATGAAGACGATGATTTGTCGCCACAGGCTTTGGCACCGCATCGACGGCTCTCAGACTCACTTGCAGACCTGGAAGAAGACGATTTGGACGCAGACGACGACGACGACGAGACCGAGGCCACAGCTCGTCTGGTGCCGTTACCTTTGCTAGCGAAATTCCCATTGGTTTCGTGCCTTCAATTCATTGAACAGTACCACTTCATCAACTCCAACACCACGGCGTTGGGCTTCACGATGGCCAATTTTCAAGTGGCGTTGGCATTTTTCCTGTTGCGCGCCAAGAAAGCCAAGTTCCACAATCGAAAACGACGAACCAGTTCCTCCCCTCTTAGTGGCAAACCCGACCAACAACCTCAGCAGAGTCCTGTCTTGCCGGGCATCACTGACCAAGAAGAGGATCAAGACGACGATGAGTTTATTGGCGTGGATGTGACCTCTTTGATGCCTGGTTCTACTGGTAGCGGAGCTGAATCTATGGGCTGCAATCGCGTCGCAGTAGTTCGACGAGCTTATGTGCGGAATATGAAAGCGATCCGATTGTCTCTCGCGGAGTATTCAAGCGATTCAGAGATCTCTACGAGAAGTAGTGGTGAGAAAAGCGGTCTTCCCAACAGACTAGTGGTGGTCGGCGACTGGTCAACAGCAGACGACGAGCACATAGAGGACGATGAAGATCAGAAACGAGAAGGCTTGGGTGAAGACCTGACAGACATGAGGGAGAGGAACTCCCCTCCAGACCAAGAGAACACTTTGGTCCACGAGGTCGACCTGCACTGTGTTGAACATGACGAACGAATCACGCAGATGAGTGTGGGTGCTCGATATTTTGGCTTTGTGACAAGCGAAGGGCGACTGTTTGTGTTTGGGGATGCTGCTGGTGGAAGACTTGGTCTTCCTCTTGTCGACGGCATGCCCAAACGACTCGTCACACCTCGGGTAGTAGAGTTCGGCAGCTTGAGCGAAAGAATACGGGTCGTTCAGGTTGCGTGCGGATCATTTCACACGCTTTGCTGTGATCTCAATGGCCATGTTCACGCTTGGGGGCAAAACACAAGTGGTCAGTTGGGTTTTTTGCCAACGTTTTCGAGAAAAAGCAGCGCAGGAAGTGCAACGAGTAGTGGGGGACTTGGTATTGATCGAGATTGGGATGTGAATGATCGACAAGCCAATTGGGTGGAGCTTCCAAGACGTGTCGAAGACTTGAGGGGTGATTACATCAGTTTTGTGGCTTGTGGAGAGAACCATTCGTTGGCGTTGGCGTCTTCTGGCAAGGTGTTTTCCTGGGGCTGTAACCAGTTTCACCAACTGGGGCGCAAGACTAAGTCGTTTGTCGAGAATCTCGTGAGTGTCCTGTGGGTTTTTGGTCTTGGCGGTGAGCGATATGACTGACTTTCCTACCCTCTTTGTCTATTAGCAACCAAAGGCGATTGAAATGGACTGGAGGGGTCATCCTATGGAGAAACCGTTGGCAACACAAGATCCAGATAGTTTGACTGGAGTCCCTGCCACTCCAACAGTATGTCGCATTGCTGCAGGAACCCACCACTCGCTGGCGGTCACTCGGCAAGGCGCGGTGTTTGCGTGGGGGAAGAACGACTTGGGTCAATTGGGACTCGGAAGTCTAGCCGACGCGTGGGCTCCTCTTCAAGTGTTAGCGATCTCCCATCCGAGCGACTGTTTTGTCGTTGACGCTGCGGGCGGAGACGCGTTTTCGGTGTTTTTGCTGCGCAATGGATTATGTCTGGTGTGTGGAATGATTGGCAAGTGTGCCACGACCCCAAGGGTGTCTTCCGCGAGGACATCGTCTTCTACCGATCGAGGGCCACTTTTGACGCCAAAACTGGTCCAGTTTCCGAAAGATTCGGGTCCAGTCACCGCAATTGGATGTGGCGCTTGCGAGATGTCGCTGTTGATGGCGAATGGATCGGTGTTGACGGTCCCAGTGAATTCTATCTGTCGTGAAACCATGCAATGGTCCAACCAAATCACAGTGCCCTCTCCTCCCAATGTCAAGCGAGTCGCCTCTGGTGGATCGCACAGTTTGGCGTTGTTGTGAGGTTGGTGGAATAATCACGCCAAAGTGAATGAACAAGGCGCCCGTCCGAGCGATGAACCAGGAAAACGACGGGGTCAATGCTTCAGGGGTGGAATAGGACTGCTCCTGTTGCATCACATAGCCAACGAACGAGAAAAAGCCAGAGATATGACTGACAGCAGAGTGAATCAAGGTTGGAGCAGATCAACCTGTGTATTTCTCCTCGTCATTCCCTACACCAGCATAATCTGGGTTGAGTCGAAGAACAAGAAGCGGGTCTTCATCACTTTGGTTCAGCTCGTTCTCGAAGATGCGAGTCTGAGCGTCGCTTAGACCAATCCATGACTGGGTCAAAGTTGCTGCTGTGGCCGGCAGAATGCGGGAGTCCTTTGGACAAGCGACCCGTGGACCGGTCTGCTGACCGTCGACATTTGACGTTGGGGCCTGCACTGACAGTTCGTTAGTGGAACGGAAAACGACACACAAGAGCTCATGGTGAACATTCAAAAGCACTCTTCAATTGAGTTTAGGCCACCAACCGGTCGGGTATTACTTAGGGAAACGTGAGGGTGAGATGACTGGCATTGGCGCAAAAGCTGAGCCAATTGGTCTTGAGAATAGAAATGGGCGTATGCTTGCCCAATAAATCACAATATGCGAGTTGAAACTGCCATCTTGCGCAGCTACTTCTTCGTGGCGACGTTGATCCACTTGCACCATCGTTGACAACAGTTTTTAACGACGCGGACGGGACCGAGAGACCATCCCCATTCACTTGTGATTTGGTGATGTTGTTGTTGCTGTTGTTGCTGTTGGCTTGCACCAGTGCCTGCAGCAATTCTCGATGAGTCAGCGTCGAATTCGCCATGGTTTGCTGTTGATTACGAAGCATCGCGTTCAAACGCATCTCGATGGCTTGACGCAACGCCACAAAGTTGTCCACGCTGACGAGATCAATGGTCACGGACGCCATGGACCGATCATGCCGACACAAATCCCCATGGTCACTTGCTTTGGCTTGATCCGAGGGAACCAAAAAGCACTTGAGGTGACGTTTGTTTTGACTCAGTAACACACGATTGACCCGATCCAGGCCCAAAGTGACGTTCGGGATGCCAAAACCGCTTGAACAGATGATGGCCGGACGAAACACACTGCCCAACCGTGGCGAGCAGTAGCTGGAGACGGCAGCACGTGAAGCAACCGATGCCGAGCAGGACCGAATTGCCTCAAGTCGCCGATGAGTGATGTCGAAGAACTTGCTGGCTACAACAAGCAAACACGCAGAGCGAACAATTACCGCACCATCATCAGTATATTTTCACTCGATATGCGGGCTAAGCAAGAGAGCTGTCAGGATCAGCAAGACAGGATCCACTGGCATGCATTGCTACCTTCGCGTTCCAAAACCTGGATCACTCGGTGCTGCGATTCTAGACCAATCCTGCGCCGTGGACGATTGCGACGGCACGGATGCGGAGGATTCAGATCATCTTCCAGTTGCTCTTGAAGCTGTTCTTGTGTTTGCTCATGATCAGGTAGCTGATCCTTCTCGTTGTTTTGGTCTTGATCCTGAGCTTTCTTCGGATCGTTGAGGATTTCCCCTTGGTCTTGTTGTTGGTCCTGACCTTGATCATGGTTTTTGACTGGCATTTCTTCTACCGCTGACTCGTGTTCCTTGGCTGATGGTTCTTCTTGCACTTGCTCGTGATCTTTGAGTTGTGGTCGTTCTTCCGCTGGCTTCTGCTCCTCGACTGCTGCTTGTTCTTGCTCTGCTACTTGGTCTTCATCCTGACCTTTGGTATGATCCTCCTCTTGTTGTTCTGCTTGGTCGTCACGGTTTTGATCGTCGCCTGGCTGCTCTGGCAAACCCATGTCGGCTTCAGCGGGAGCAGCTGCGACAGCATCAGCTTTAGGATTCTCCCTGGTATTGGAGCTGGTATCTGCATCAACGCACGCCATGGCAGCAAATGGTCCAGTACTTCGCGTGGCAAAGAACCGTTGAACGCCGCTGTTTGGTTTCTCTGGCTCTTCCAGCTTGATTCTCTTGGGAAAAGGCTCTTCATCGTCTTGTTGCATCATCGCAACTCTCAGTATTTGTTCATGTTTGACAGAGATTTCGTCCAGTTTGTGTATAGGCGGGTGAGTTTTGAAGATTGCTTTTTCACACCAATCCACCGACTTTGGAGATTCCAAACACGGAAATTGGATATTTTTGAAGCTCTTGACTCCCTCATTCACATGCTCTTTCGATAATTCGACGTCCTCTCCCACCGGCTTTTCTTGATCGCTAGATTCTGCAATGGTTCCTTCGACATCAGCACACTGTGTAAGGATCGGATGCAGAGTCATATCATATGTCCCTTTCTGAAACGTATGGTCTTCGCCCTCCACCGCGTCCATGTTGACGTCTCCATCACCATCCACTTCTTTGGAGGAGCCAAAACTCGAGCCGCCAGTTCTACTCGCTCCATTTTGACCATCTTTGTCTGGTCGCTTCGAGCCAGCTTGTTGGCCTTTACCATTGGTCGTGTCATTACCCCCGCTAGTACTATCGCTGCCACTGCCATCGCCACTGTCAATGCTAGCGGCTTCTCCATTGGCATTTCCAGACCGATTTCTCGTGTCCAACAGCGAAAACACTGCCAATTTGGTACCATCATAACGCGGAAGCTGCTTACTGAACTCAAATCCTCGCCATTGGTCCCATGCTTCGGTCACAAATGCCTCAAATCTCGACTTTGGCATCTGCAGTTGAGTCAGTTTTGCTTTGAAACAGTTCCACGTGGCCTGCGAAAAATGACCTTGACCTTGCAAGCGCTCCACTTCCTGAGGCGTGCAAGCACGAAGAGTACTCAGACTCCACTCGCTTTGCAAGTGCCACTGGACCAACTGTTTGAACGCATTCTCGGGCTGGTTAAAGGTCGACAAGTTAGCAATCGGCAGCACATAGTGATTGGGAATCACCAGCTTGGAATCGTCGGCAAACATCAGCACCGTCAGCAATTGCACCTTGTCCTCATGGAGCAGTTCGAAGTCGGTGACAACCCCCCAGTGGTTGGCTCGGCTTGTGTTCAGCAAACTTGGCGGCAACAATGCGTTTTGGTACTCCAACAGCAACACCACGTCATCCTTTTCCAGCATGCGCTTGAATTGCACACGGGTTTTGGTCCAAAGCTCACTCATTTGAGGGAAATGGGCCGGGCAGACCTTGAAATTGTTCTTGTCGATGCCAAATTCACCCGGAAAAGTGTTTTTGGCCTGTGCGATTTGTGCCGCGAGGCGTTTGTCGCAATCAAACACGTGCTCCATGTGGAAGCATTGCACACAGCTCAGACACTTGCGTAAATTGGTTTCCTGGCGACAGCATTTTTCACAGGTGTGGCGCGGACACAACAACGGCGAATTGTTTGGAAAATTGTTTTGCTTGAGACATTGGCGGTGAAAGAAAAACCCACAATCACTCAGTTTACAACGAATCAAATCGTTTCCATCTTTGCCCAAAAACCCACAAATCACGCAACGATGCAGCGATCGTTGGCATTCGGAGCACGTCCAGCTTTCCCGCGCTTCGAGGCTGGTCACAAAGCTTTCACCGATGCAATTTTGATGAAATGCACGACCACAAATACCCTGGCAGCGAACCAGTTGGCGCCCCGAATTGCCGCATCCACAGCACAGCGTCGGAAACACACTCACAATGGGCCTGGCCTGGTTGCCAGTAGGGTCGTCACCACTGGTATCGATTGTCGTTGCACCGGTATTGGCACCATTCGAGGGGACAGAAGTCTCCAACAATTCATCACGATTGCGCTTGGAGCCACTGGTAGACGACGAAGCATCATTGGCCCTGTATTTGTTGACCCGTTTGCATTCGAATTCGTGGAACTCCATCTCGGCTTCAGTCGCGGAAGCGGTGTACACGTAGTTACAAATGCGACAACTGGTGCGTGTGACGTTGAGCACACGGCTTTGGAATCGATCGCGTGGCAGCGCGGTGCAGTCGGCCACATGCAGCGCAAAGGTCTCAGGTCTCTCCATAGTAAAACTCTTCTTGCAGACGGGACACGTGGGTCTTAGCACCGCCGATGGGGGAGAAGAAAAAGAAGGAGAGGAGGAGGAGGTAGCATTGGTCTCGCTTGTTGGTGCCGAAGGCGTTGCATTGGCAGAAGGACCCGGTGAAGAGGACGGCGAACTCGCCATTGGGGTTGCCGCCATATCTTTTTCTGCTGGGGAAATTTGACTGGTGGGGACGCATTTCAGCCAATCAAGTGGCGCTGGAGAGAGAGATAGCCAATCGCAGCGAAAGAAAGGGGGGATGGATTTTTGTCCACTGGCAAGCCCCGATTTTCACTTTTGTCCAAGAGAATGTCTGCGACCAGGCTCTGATGGGTATGTTTCCCTCAGCAGAAAGCCAGAAGTCGGCTGAGCAAGCATTTCCCTTGAGACAAAAGAGCCAGAGGATGCGCAAACTCTGACACACGCAAGCAAGCATTGTTGAGATCAAGCACTGCAGACCATGAGACATGGTTTCCTCATCCCTTTGAACTTGTCAGGTCTTGATTGCTGCACCGGCGACGGCCAGTTGCGATTGCTCACGCGTGTGCGAGGAGGGATTGGCTGCTCTGACTCAGCTGACTCCCATGGCGTTGTGGGGTTGCTTTGGACTTGAAGCTCCAAACCAACACCAAGAAGTCATAACGTCAGGAACTCGCAAAAAACGTGGGATCCTTGTTTCGCCACTCTACGTACTCTCTCTCGGCAAAGTGAAGTTCGAGATGATTGAGGTTTCGAGTGGCTTGGCCTTCTTCTTTCCTTTCCCTTTGACATGAACAGGACACAGTATCTCTCAAGAGAGTCAGTCTCAAAAACAGAGCGAGTGTAGGTTCAAGTGGAGCTACTGGATCCAAAGCTTCCCCTTCTTTCACCATCACCATCATCATGTAGGCTTCCACTGAAGGTCTACATGTACATGCACGCAAGCAGAGAACAGAAGAACATGCAATTCCTTGCGCGTGCTCCCTCACTTGGTTGCTTTCCTTCTTTCTTTTTGTCGAAATGGCTGATTTCTACCGACAGGTCCAGGATGACGTAGAGTATGACATGGCCCGGTCAACCAAAAGAAAGGGAAAGAGAAAGAAAGAAGAAGAAAAGTGGAGAATCTGAGAAAGTCAAGAACCAGATTTGCTTCAGAAGTCTTTGGCCGAATCCTCCTTTTTGCTGTTGTCTGGAGGCCTGGCTCGAAAGGCAAGTCGTTGCACCGGCTTTGTACCCATCGAAGCAGCCCAAACGCAACTGATCTGGGACGAGTGCCGTGGCAATCGTTGGCCAGTTCTGTGAGTCACAAAGTGGCCCTGTTGAAAATCAAGCAAAAGCACCCAAAGAACTGTCCAACATCCTGCTTTCTGTCTATGGTTCACTTTCTTCCTTCAGGTCAAGCACATTCATGGTTTCGATTTTTCGTTGGTCGTAGTGTGGCGTTCTCTGACTGGTTTGAAGTGGCAGTGACTTGAGCTTCCTTTTCTTGGGTTGACATGCCATGTGATGAGTCAGTGGTGACAAATGAGTCAGGAACCAAGAGTGATGTCGGTCAACCCGTGGAGAATTCATGCGCAATTGCACCAACTGCCTTCTCAGCAAATAAATCCATTAATGCGAAACGATGTTGGATTGGTTCGCATTGCTAACTTATTCTCGCTTTGCAAATGGAGCTGATGCGCAGAACGAATGAGATCATCGGTCTTTCAGTGGGCAGTGTACGTACGCCGTCTACCTAGCAATTGACGTGTGAAAAGAGAAAGCCACAGTTGGATTGTCAAAACGCCACTCTGTTGGAAGATGGAATCCATCCAGAAGGTTGGTGGTGGTGGTTGAACCACTGTGTGAATAGTTTGCCGTCACTTTGGTTGGTGGTCCAGATTGGATTGAGTCTTCAAGCAAAGTCATTTGCTCCCAAAAGAGCAGACATCGCACGCTTCTTCACTACAATAGATTGATGCCATCTCTGAAAAGATCAACCAACCGAAGATCATGTAATCAACGAAGAGCAGCTGGTTCAATTGTGGTTCTCTTGTCAAAGAAACCTGTTCGGCCAAACCAGCTGGTCTTGTGTCTGTGGCAGTTGACTTGATCTGACTTTTGTTCAGAGTTTTGGACGAGGATCTTCTCTGTAACGTTGTCAAAAAAGACTCTTAGGTATCGCTTCAATACAGCATGCTTTGGGACTTCAACCAAAAGTGACAGGCGCGTTCTCATGTCGCGTGTCGCGCAAGTTCAACATAGACGGGGCTGTGGATCCATACCGTATGAAAAGTATGTACTGGACCGAAGCTGGTCTTTTCCGCTTGAAGTCCCGTTCAACTGTTTCAAGGACATGCTCGTTGCGCCAGTCTTTGGCTTTTCGTGGTGGCGGCGGCAGTTTTTGGCCCAGAGGAAGGGGTTTGCAACACGGCGAGACGCTCCCGTTTTGGACATTTTGGCCCCATGCCAGCCCCCATAATCAAGCAAGCTCAAGCATGTCTGCTGCTTTTTTATCCTCCTTTTCACGTCGCTTGTCTTTCACTCAAAATGACAGCAACGTTGAAGTTCCGTCCTGGTCGGTTCGGCTGTTGGCTCTGCGCGCTTGTTTTTTTCTGTAGCACGTACACAGGGCTTACTCATCGATTCTTTCGTTGGGTTTCATGCTTAGTTGCTTGCTGCAAGGCACCAACCCAAAGAGAATCATGGAAAAGATGACAAACAGCAAGGGCTCACAGGCTCAAAGATGCTCAAGGTCAAGCGCAAGCACAAGCAGCCATCCAGTCATTGGCAAAATTGGTGGTGGGATTGTGCTTTGCTTTGCTCAATTCTGCCATTTCTGTAGCTTTGCAATGCCTAATCGCTTTCTGGGCTTGGAATCCCTCCATTGGGCGGTGCGTGTGAAGTTCGAGATGACCTCAACCTGCCATATCGGTGTCTTTGTGTGTGAGTGTGTGCATTTGCATTTGCTGCTTTACGCAATACTGGTACACCCTAGCGTATGCATTAGGTGAGCTAATGCGGCAGTTGACTTGTCACGAGCCAGATTCGCAAGTGGCGAGGATGACCGTCAAACTCATGAAAAAAGAATCAAGTGGATGCTCTCTCTTGTCACTTATCTTATCTCTCTCTCTTTCCACACTCAACAATAGACAAACACACAGAGTCCAGCTGATTCTCTTGAAGGCAAGCAATGCCCACTTGCATCAAGCGCGGGTGAGGTAAGTACGCCTGGGAGGGCTTTTGCCCCGAAACGTTAGCAAGTGACTGTGCCAGATTTGTAACGAATCTTCGCGGCTCGTCTCTGGTCTTTTCGCCTCAGAAAATGTGACTGTTCAATCTGGGACCTTGGCCAATCAACGAATAGGGCAGGTGGAGAGCTTGGGAGTTGTATACTTCGCTCGTTTGATTGGTTGAAAATCTGGAGCCTGAATTGACGGCTGGTTGCTGGCC
Organism: Paralagenidium karlingii; assembly: GCA_027475765.1. Classification (NCBI taxonomy): domain Eukaryota; phylum Oomycota; class Peronosporomycetes; genus Paralagenidium; species Paralagenidium karlingii. The sequence continues at coordinate 25,708 of JAMFLO010000238.1, forward strand.
GAAGACTGCACAAAGTAGGCATTTCGGGCTGTGTTTGTTTTGTAGTTTTGATCAATTAGGGAAACCCACGACAAAGAAAGGAGCATTGTTTCAAGGTTGAGTGTTCTCAAGCATTGTGTGTGTTGTTTGGTGACGCAGGTTTATTTGTTGTCGTTCTCGACAGGATGTTTTTGCTCGACCTGCTGCCACAGAGTGTGCTATGCTGTTGCCGAAATGCCTGTTTTTCTTGTGTCTGGTGTCACTCAGTGACGATGTGTAAAGCAAGGACGATGCCTACTGTACATCAACATACAGTATCCGTACACATTTCGCGAGTGTTGGTGATAGGCCATCTCTTTCCTTTTTTTCTGCGGGGAGGGGAGGATGGGGCTGTGGGAAAGTGCGTTCGAGAGCAAACGCGAAGCCAAGGACCCCAAGCCAACGACCGCCAAAGACTGGCCAGTCCCAGGTCCGTCGTCGGCCCCCAGACCCAGCAACCAGCAGCCCCTTTGCTCTGAGCAAATGGCTCTATCTGATGCCAAACCAGCTCTCGCGTTTGGCTAAGAACGGTTCATTTCGGGATTTCCATTCCGCATCTCAAGCTTCGCAACTTGGTGCAAAAATTTTGAGTGGAGCGGTCGGTCCATTTTTGCATTGAGCTGAGCTTCCTGCGAGAGTTCGTTTGCCGAAAACACCCAACTTTGTAAAGCCTCGAACGCATCCTTTAATCAGCAATTGTGGCTCTACTACAGTATTTCACGCGTCTGCGATCCAAATCCACGCTGCTGTCCGCTTCCTTGCCTTAGAAATCCTCCATCTTGCCTTCATGTTTGCTGCTGCCAGTGCTCAAGTGGCTTCTCCAGCGTCGTCGTTTGCCATGGTGTCTTCGCGCGCTGCTTGTTCGTCGGCTGCTGCTGCGTGTGGTTCGTCACGAACAGGCATTTGGTCGCAGGAAGAACACGATCGTTTTCTTGATGCCATGCAAAAATTCCCAAAAGGTCCATGGAAAGCCATCGCTGCGCATATCCAGACGCGGTCGGTGCGTCAAGTGCAAACCCATGCCCAGAAGTATCAAGAAAAAGTGGAGCGCCGCATTCGTGGCCTGCGCAAACGCAAGAAAAAAATCGTGCGCACCGAGCATCGTCTTCTCGCCAACCATGTGGAATTGTGTGAGATCATGGCCGAGAGTGAACAGATCACGCCGTTGCCGCTTTCACCCAAACGTTCAGCTTCTGCAGCGAACCTGAGTGAGGGAGAAGAAGACAAGAGCGAGAGCAAGAACAACCACAAGAAGCTTAAAGACTCGTCGTCGTCTGTGTCGTCGCCGACCAATTGTGCTACTGTCAATGCTGCGGTTTCGCCTTGTGCTTCTTCTGCTTCGACTTCAACTGCTTCTTCGGCTGCGTCATCGCCGTGTGGATCACCAAGATCACCTTCGTCTTCTTCGACCAACCAGCCAGTCAAGATTGAACCAACGGCCAGTGATTTGATTCCACTTTGCTTCTCCCCAACCAACAGTGGCATGGCGATCCACAGTGACAATGCTGAAGATGCCTCGTTTGCCCACTTATTTAACTCAACCAATGGCGCAGCAACAACTTGTGCAGCCGCCGCTGCGTCTTGTTCGTCAAACAAGAAGATGGTGCCTTTGCCCAGCTTTGGCGAGTCACTGGATTTCCTCATTGAGCTCTTTTCCAACACGGATCCACTGGTGATGGTTTAGCTTTTGAAAAACCGTTGTGGTGGTGCATTTGTGTTTGTGAGTAAGAGCTTAGTGCGAGGTTTTATTGACAGTGATCAAAGTAGCGGATGTCAGTGGGAAGAGCGGCAAGCCTTTGTGCCGCACTGGGACTTTGTTGTTTAAGATCTTTGTTGGCGAAACAGAGAGGAGATGGGGGGTGTATTATAAGTTAGATTCTTGGATAGGAAGATAGATGGAATGTATTGCGGACCAACAAAGCATTTTTGGTTGTTTTGGAATCAAATCATTTCTTTGGAGTGCATCAACAACATTCACCACGGCTTTCTTTCTTTGCTCTTGTCTAGTCAGAATCACCGTTGGTGATCATGGCATCCACGCGGCTTGTTCTCGTGGTTGGTGGCTAGCCGCAAGCGAGCCGTTTCCATCCACCAACAGGCTGCGCATTTATGCTTTTGTATCCGCTGACCCACCCCACCGAAGGGCACGATCCCCAGCTCCCCTTCCTGCGCCTCAAGTTCAATGCCGTCTGGCAACACGACGAAGGTCTCTTGCCAGATTCAAGTTGGCAAGCATACGCAGTTATTAAAGCAAAGTGTACATGTACACTTCTGTGGGGCCCCCAAAGTTTTGGGGGATGAAGCTTTGGATCAAACCGTGAAGATGACACCTTGGGTCTCACGAAGCCAATTGACTTGAAACTCTCTGCGCGCAATGAATGCCACAGCGAGGTTTTGCTACCGAGCGATAATGAAATTTTGGCAAACACTCCGACTCTCTCATTCCCAGCGGCTGCAACGGCGGTGGCGGCGGAGGAATCTGGATGGGAATCTTTTCATGACGGGTCGGATTCAAGAGCAGTCTTCATGGTTGCAGAAGAGAAACCTGCCACCAGCAATGCTCTGGACCATCCATTCCAAGTGGAACAGGCATCACAGACCCAGCACACGCACGCCACGCATCTGCCAATGGAAGCCAGACTCACCAGACACCAGTTGCTCTTCCAGACTCAGACGTTCTGACGCCAACGACTCTTTGATGTCACCAAGCACAAAGCGTGCCCATTGGCTTCGCCTTTTTGCTGTGTGTGGTTGCGCCTTGGCAGCAAAGATGCCGCATGCGTCACACAGGTTCAAGTTGCACTATGGGAACTCTACGGTATGGTACGGTACCCATAGACGAGCCTGATTGGGTGGAGCAAAAGGGACAAAAGTCGGCCCCCCAAGCACCATCGCTCCAGAGTTGATGACAAGCTTGCAGTCAATTTGACTTGGTCGTGGCAGCGCATCATCGCCGTCGAATCTTATCGAATCCAATCGAACCCTTCTCGGGTGCAACATGGCATTTCCCAGAGCTTACCCCAAAGTGAGGAAGAATCAGAATCAGAAGGCAGCAGAGGTGACACAAGCTCAAGTGTCGAAGCTGCGAGCATGCTCGGACCCGACGCATGTGGCACATTTTGTTTTTGCTCACTGGCCGACGGCCGACCAAATGCTTGAGCCAGGAATCTGAAGCGATCACGTGAAAGTCCACAGGGCCATAGGACTGGTGTACAGTACTGAGTACACAACTGTGCGTGGTACCACGCACGCAAGCAGGAGCAAAGCCTCGAAGTTGTCAATCCATTGCGTCAAGGCTAACGTCCGGCTTGCGTGCGTGCGTGGAACCAAGTCGGCCTTAGGCTTCAGGAAGGAGATGGCTGGCGCATTCCATAGAGTGTCGTACCCTCCATTGGATGCTTTTGCACAGCATCCACATGACCGAGCACATGGCAGAACCTCTGCACTTCCAGCAATGCACAAATGTTTGATAAGAAGAATCCCAAATGAGTGACCGAGACGATGGAGTTCACCATGGACAGCACGCTTGCTCATTAACAATGCACTTGCGAAGAGCCAGAAGAGAACTGACCGGCGTTGGCTTCAAGATGGTTCGAAAAGTGGATGCCTTTGGCTTGCTTTCAGCGATCCTCCTTTGTGCTTCGTCGTTGTTGGAAAAACGATCTAAACCGCGAGCCATTTCTCTCACTGCAACGCCCCTGACGTCTTCGATGCTTCAAGAACAGTGGTGCTTCGTTTCATGATCGCATTTGTTTGATGTGACACACACTAAAAAGCGGGAATCAGATCATGGCCGTCAGAATCAGAAAGGTCGTGTTGTGACTGGGAAGTTTCATTTGATGGTGGATGGTTTTCGCGGGATGGAGTTGTTTGAGTCAATTGATTCGCCGCCGAATCAATCGCAGAATCTGCGTCAACTGAGCCAAATCGAACAACAGTTGACCACCATTCTGCTTGAGCAAAGTGCCAGTGCCCAACAAAAGCATGTCGAGTTTCCCAAAGACAGAGTCGATCACCTGGTGGCCGACCTCTGGCGCTTTGCGCTCGATGTGGTATTCTTTCCGCTTTGGCTGCGTCTTCGAGCAATTGAGATCTTAAACGTATGCTTTGGGTTTTTCTTCAATGGTTTGGGGTCCACCGCTTCTCCGACGCGTTGCTGGTGGTTTGTGAGCAGTGAGTTTCAAGATCCACAGCTGAAACCATCCGAGGAGCTGGCACCAAGCGCAACGGTTCAATCCTTGTACCACAGCTTTCAGACAAATTACCATTCCCATCGAAGCGTTCGATCCATTCTAAGCACCGCGTGCCAGACTCTAGAAGAAATGGAAGACGCATCCAAACGTGAACAAGATGAAAAGCTGTTGGCACTGTTCGAGTTTCTTCAAAGCATTCTAATCACCTGTCCAAGTGCAATGGTAAGCCCTAGCACTTTATGACCCCGATGCCGTGGTGCTAATGGACCCTGTCCCATCTTGTGTCATGTGATGCAGCTTCAACATGTCTTTGAGCACGCGGTTTTCATGCGTTTGGTCACCAAGATGATGCGTTTACTGGGCATTTGTTCCCAGGAGCTCTTTGCAGAGATCACGACGACCTTTGCGCTGTTTCACTGCCACGAGAGTCATCTGCAACTTCCATACAAACATGTAGGAGAGGGTGATCAGGATCAGTCCCAGCGCCAGAAACCACCCATTCTATTTCTTTCCAAGTCGAGCTCGTACATCTGCAAACCGCTGGTACAGTTGATCTCAGAGGCCCATGAAGGCGGTCAAGAGCATTTCGCCGGAGCGCTTTTGCACGTGATCAACTCGTGTGGCTTTCCAAATTGTTGTGTCGATTTCTGGAAACGATCCAACTTCCGGAATTGCTGTAATTTATTGCTGGAAGTGCTGCAGACTTCTTCGGCCAGCCAACAACTGGTGTACGGCAATGATCTGAAAGTGTTGGTGGATGTATTTTTACGGGAACTGGAAAACTTGCCGTTGCAAGAAACCCTGCGGGTCAATTGTCTTCAAATCGTGCAAGCCATGTTGCAAAATGTTCCGGATCAATTTCGAGTGATTCAAAAGTACCGTGGCATGGAGATTCTCAAACTCTTGGAGAGCCTGCTGGATCATGCGAGCAGCCAAGTGCAAGAAGACAAAGAGGAACAGCAAGTCAACAGTGATTCGTCACATTGGACCACCGAAAGACTCCCGCAACAAGTCGTCGAACTCTGTCAAGCGATTCTTTTGCAACACATTGATTTGTTGGACTGACTGGACAGTAGTCGTGGGTGGGAAGGTTGATGGCCGCATTTGATAGAGACTAGAAAGTTGGTTGTCGTTCAGCAAACTCCCATCAGAGAGAGAGTGTGTCAACACAACCAAAACCACGCCATAGTGAAGTAACATTTCTCATTTTTGTTTTCTTTCTGTTTACTTTTTGGGTCTCGAAGCTTTTCATTCCCACACCCAAAAAACCAAAAAAAACCTATGACCACTATCATTGGGTTGTTGTTTTCTTTCTTTCGTTTGTTCTTTCTAAACTCAAAACAACAAAAACAATCACTTGACAAAAAAACACTCACTTTACACAGGCAGCTTGCATCTTGAGCGCATACCCCCCACCGAAAAAAGTGAGCTGAGTTGAGCTGCTAGGCTGCAATGGTGTTCATCAAGAGAACCGGCCACAGTGGCAAAACAATCCACAATCTGCCCAACCAACCAGCTCCAGCGAGACAACCGTGACTTCCATCCGTAGTAAGGAGGAGGTTATCAGTGCAGTGTCGACCTTACCTTGGAGCCAGTTGATTCGACCTTTTCATTTCTTTTTGGTTCAGCACTCTCTTGGGTTCTCTTGTGTGCCTTTCTCCTTCACGAATCGCAGCGTGAAGGAGGATCGATCGCATGTGCTGTTATGTGAAGCTCATCATCAAACACAGCAACTCTTCGTCTTCTTTTTTCACAAAGCGCCCCTTGACGCGAAGCCTCGAGTTCGCGAAGTTCTTGCGCACGTCGTAGTCAACTTTTTTCGCCCAGACACGGCGTTTGCGCTTTTCCAGAAACCGTTCAATGCGTTTCTTGCGTGCAGTCGGTGAGTAACTTCCAATGTATTTGCCACTTGCTTCACTGGGAGAGCCAGACAAAGAAGAACCTGCAGAATGGGAATGGTCCGAGATCTCCATGCGAATAAACTCTTCAAGGTGCTTGCGGCCTAGTCCACAGTCACTTGCACCACCATCAGAAGAGCACACAGAAGCCAAGCGAACGCGTCGCTTGTATTCATCGGTATGACGATACGAGTCAAACCACGCGTCGTCTTCTTCGACCCCGGTAGGACTGCAGTCCTGGCCCAAAAAGGCAGCTTCTTGCTTGACCCGAGCCACACTCCACTTCTGGTTGGTAGTGGTCTTGTTGGAGCGCAGCTTGTCACTTGCACTCGCCAATCCACGGGAAGACGGTATGGAAATGGGGCGACTGCTGTCTCTTGCAGCAGCAAGACAGAGCTCCGTCAAAGAGGAGCTCGCGGCTGGCACTGCACGAGCATCATCATGTTCGTGCATCTCACGATCATCTTGGTCGCGGTCTTCTTCCTCATCAGAGAGCATCTCTTGGTCCAGATCAAAAGTGTTCTTGGATGGCGACGATCTGGTACGCGCGCGAGTCATCATCATCGAGTCATCTCGGCTGAATGAGCCATTGTAGGAGGAGGCCAGGGGAGCATTTCCAGTATTGATGGAGCTTCGGAAACTGCTGGTTTCGTTGCGTTTGCAAAGCGAGGAATAGATCTCAAACGGATGGCGTTGATCTCGAAGAAATCCATCGCTTGGGCTGGGCAACGAACTGGACAAATACGAATTGGTGTTGTTGGTGATCGCATTGAAAGTGCGCTTCTTGTTGATGGCAATGCCGCGCCTGGAAGAGAACTCTTCTTCTTCTTGTGCGTCGTCTTGGTTTTCTTGGTGAGCCCCGTAATGGTCTTGATCAAAGTCAATCTCCATTTTCATATTGGTTCCGGTGTGACCGCTATTGAAGGTATTGAACCTGGGCATATTCTTGCTGCCGCCCTGACGCCACGGAAGATCCTTGGCATACAATGGCGAGGACTGTTTGCGTTCATCCGGCGCGGAAAGACTCACCAGGGTCTCGGCGATTTCAGCTTCCAACATCTCTTGCTTTTGCGCTGTGAACACAAGACCGCAACAAAGACAGGCAGTTGTTGCGCTTGGAACTGGGTGCTTGTTGCTGCTTTCAAATAAGGCAAAAGAGGGGTGGATAGCGAGGCCGGAGCTTTTTGTGGTGGCTTGGTTGCTTGGCAGTCGGTTTGCTTGGGGAGGGGGAGGTCTTCCACCGAGAAAGGTCGAGTCGCCGCAGGTGGATTGCCGATGGAAATGACTGGCCGTGAAGAGCAGCAAAATGGGAATGTTTTTCTCTTCCTTTCCTTTTTGAATGGCTCGGAATGACTGGGAGTTGCCGTGGGGGTTCCTCGCGCTTTACTGAGCCTTCCGTTTCAGCCGGAGGTTTCTGTTTTTCTCTCCTATGCTGCTGCTGCTGGAAGGAAGATCCACACGGGTCCCCGAGTCCCTGAGATTTTTCCCCCACCCCAAGCAAGGCCATACATTTGGCCATATCAACCCAGGGATCGCCGGGTTCGATACCTACCTTTTCCTTGCGTCGGTAAGGTAGGCTTTTGCTTGAGCTTGTCCTTTGTTGCTGCAGCAGCAGGGGGGAGGGCTGGTGTCACAGTGCTCAAGCTCATCTCCTCTCTTCAAAGACTCTCCCTCCCCCTTCCACCGCAGCCTGGAGCGTACCTGCCTACCTGGAGCCTCTAGCTCATACATGATGCGATGCTACTCCCCCAAAATTAGACTTGCATTGAGTATGAACGCTCAAAGTATCCAATGCCTAATATTTCATCTCATGTCAACCAGTGGGGGCCGGAAGCAACCCTACTCGCTTCTTGTGGGGCAGTGCACTTGCAAGCTCCGGGTTTGATTGGCTTGCTGGAGCCACTTGCGTGTCTTTTCTTTCCAACACGCACACTCAGCCCTACTTGAAGAAAAGCCATGCCAATGGCTTTGGCACTTAGGGCAGCACTCAATCTGTTGCTGTGGGCTGCACGTACTGCACGCTGATTCGCTGAAAAAGCAGCAGCAAGAGCTGCGGATTTTTGTAACCGTCCACGTGTCTTTTTGTGAAGCTGCTTGCGGCTGAGAGTCTCTCAACACAAGCCAACGCCAACATAAGGAACATTAGGAACACTACGTATTCACGCCCGAGTGCGCGCGAAAGTCACAATTCAGAATCGCGGCGAAAAGCCAAATCTGTCGCCAGTCTACATGCTCCACAGATAGACAGACAGACGAACAGACAGACCCCAAACTGTGCAGTGGAGAACGAGCTGGGAGAGGAGAAGCAAGGAAGAAGAGAAAGGAACCACTACACATCTACTCATTATTGGGGAAGATTCAACGCAGTTGGCTCGTGGTTGGTGCTGAACCTAATAGGCCACACTACAGTTGCTGGTTGTGATTGGCCCTTCAAGTTTTCTTTCTCTCCAGACCACTCATCCACCAGCTGGTTGAAGACCCACCAACCCATGCCATAGCAACAACAAAGAGAAAGAGAAGGCAGGACAAGACAGAATTGCCAACTGCGCAGTTTGTCACCAACACTGATTGGCCAATTGACCATTTTTTTCCCAACACTCTGCTGGCTGGCAGCAGCTGATAATGCATCTTGTCAGGTCAAGAATCTCATTGTTGCTCACGAACCCAAGTGACCCCATTTGTTGACGTTGGACGGCACGCAAATGCTTTTTTTGTTCAATTGCTTGGAAATGATCAGTGAACCCACCAACTGGTCTTCTTTTGCAGGTTGTCAGGCAACGTGGATGGCACCCACCAGCCCTGTCGTTGCAATTGGCGACCAGACCCAGAGTCTTTTGATGGTTGACTTGCTTTGCTTCGAGTCATCCGTGATGGCTTGTGGAGAAAGAGAGAAAGAGAGAAAGAGAGAGAGAGAGAGAATCCAACAGGTCATTGAGATGGCTTGGTTTCCAGGTGTCTCACTGGTCGGAAAACCACTTCACGCGAACACACGTGCCACAACCGGACAAGCCGGTCGTCTGTGGTCACCCCTTGCGCAAGGGGCGACGCAAGTATGCATTGTCGCCACACTCTGCCCATCCTCTGACTCGTGTGGCGATAGTTTTCGCAGCCACTGCGCTCCAGGGCCCCAACTCATCGATGACCTGTGGATGATGATGTCACACTCAACACGACAACCAGCTACACACTTGGGTGTCGTTGTGGGAAACCGTCGAAAACGATGTCGGACGGTAGAGAATTGTATCAACTTCAGTATACCATACTCAATCGCAGAAGGTGCTGACTTTCCCGCTGTGCCTGTTCACATGGAGACTCGGTGACCTATTTCTGGTTGTATCCTTGCACCGGCTCTTTGGGGGATTGACTGTCTGGATATGTGTGGCTTTTTGGCATAATTCAACTCCACTAACCAGAATGGGTTACTTGAGTTATTGCTGGCGACTTTGCCGCTCTCTTTGGATAATACGTTTGGTGGCTGGGAAGACCATTATTTGAATTGCCACAGCAGCTTTTGGGTTCTGTGGATCCTTTTCGAGAGCAATCCCATTCGCACAGATTTGCTTTGCTTTGCTGGCTTTTTGGCAGGAAGTCCGACGTTGGACCGTCACTGGGAAGTCTGTATCCACGCAACGGATTGAGAAGGATCACGAGTCTGTGCTGGTGCGTCGGTGCCACTCGACTTGTACGAAGTATGAAGGGAGCTTGCTGATTGGTTTGCTGGCTCACAAATCAATTTGTCACAAAGGCGACATGAACACAAGACCCAAGACGCTCCAAATGCACTCGCTATTGGTCTGATCGTGGTGGTCACCATTGTCGGTGCTCAACCACAAAAGCAAGACAACGTCATGCCAGCCATGTCAGGTGCCAATGAACCCAAGCGCATTGCGGAGCCTATGCCATCTGAAAAGTGGTGTCCACGTCTGCAAAAGTGAATAAAACACGTCTAGAAGCTCGCAAGCTACACAGATTCCTCGCTACGATTTGCCCATAATGATTACAACCTAAATAAACAAAAAACTAAAGAAATCAGCACTGATCTTTCTTGAAGCACCACCTCTGCTTGCTGCCATCAGCTTGTTGAAGACACATGAACTGAACCTAGCGCAACGTGTGTCTTCAGTTCATGTATCTTCAACAAGCTCGTTTCAACACCGACACTATGGTTCATCGTGCTAGTGCGTGTCTGCTTGCGTCACTGTTGCGGTGCTCGCCAGTGTCATTTTTCAAACGGAGAGTCCAGGACCTGATGCAATCGCCACAGGAAGTTGCTCGTGTCACAACACCAACGGACAACTCGACCAACACGTTACGATGCTGCAAGAGCATCGATCTGACCAAGAAGAAGAGTTTCACGCCGATTCACGTTGCGATGCTCATTGTCACCGCTTTGATTACCTGATGAGTAGGCTTTCTGTTCTCATGCTCACGACAAGCGTGCAAGGAGCACTCGACGAGTATGCCGGGCGCTTGTCCGCTTCGAACCGTACACCAATTGGATCCATGTTGGGACTTGAGACTTGCTCTTCGTGGAGTTCATTCTTGTCCTTTATCTCTATTTAATGGTAGGAAGTTGCCCATCGAGGACAAAGCCCCTTGTCTTTGGATTCTTCTATACTGCTACTCGGAATTGACGTGGCGATCCAATTCCACGCCGTGGAGAATCTCGACGAGTCACTGGGAAACTCTGAATCTCCAGTTCGTCTTCTTCACTTAACCCGAATTCGTCCTGGGTTTGAACAGCGCACAACAAACAGTTAAGACACTTGCCAACCAAAGAAGATCAACAGCAGCACCAGTGCATGCACGATTGAACGCACCAAGGCTTCGATGTGGGTCGACACTTGAAGGTATGGGTTCTCATTCAACGGTCGAAACTTGTAGCCCGTCAACGAGAAAAAGATGACGGTCGCGCATTCATTCACCAACACCGAGACCCACGTCTGTTCACCGAATCGAACAGCATTCATCAATTCTCCAAGTCGTCGGCACACCCCTTTGTCACTTGCTGCACTTACGGCGTGGTACGGCAAAGATGCACTCAACAAGTAGAGCGCGATGCGCGTGAAGTACACATACGCCACGACTAGCAAGTAAAACGATCGGAACTGTGTGAGCTTGATCAAGTTGAGGTGAGCTACGGTTTGACCACAGAGAGAAATCCGAGGTTAGTAGCCCACTTCCAGCCCTCGACCAAAGACATTTCTAAAGCACCGAGAATCCCACACCTTTGCCATCGGTGGTTGCCGATTGCCGAAGGTTTCGCATGGACCAAATGATCGGAAACAAAATGGCAAAGCAGCACACAATGTCCACAACATGCAAAATGTCCCGCCACGCGACCCAACGTCGGGTACCAATCGCGGTTTCTTCCACCACGACCATGGCCGTGTTGCTGAGCACTTGCAGCACCAACACAACACTGATGATCATTTTATCTCGCTCCGAAAGATGGGTCTTGAGAATGCTCCAGCCTGTGCCGATCAACAAGATCACCACAAAGAGCATCGTGCCCTTCAGAAACATAAAGATGTAATACACTTCGTTCCAGTTGGTGAGCAAGTCGCCGTGTTTCTTCATGTAAGCGTAGCGCATGGCTTCGGCAAAGAGCGAAAACGTCTTGAAGCACACCAATAACGTCATCATGTGGTGCACCTGGTGGATCTATTGTTTGAACGATCGATCCATATTGTTTTCGTCGTTTCCACCATCCATACCAATTGAACCCATTGTCCCACCATACCACAAAAGCAGTCCATCAAGTCGGTTAGTCCCTCTCAAATGCGAGAATCCAAAGAGACAGATCCATACATGAATCTTGTTGGTGCGTAGGAATTGGGTCCAGTAGATGGACACACCGAGAAACACAAACGACATGAGCAAATAGACCGAAGGAAGAGGCGAATCGCCAGCGGACAAATAATTGGAATTGGCATTCTTGAAAGTGGCTTCCATCTGTGAGGTTTGACCACCAAACCAGACTTGTAAATGACATGAAGACATGATGCAGTCGCCGCAGTCACCACCACGATACCTTGAAAGAAATCTCCAACCCACGAGTACACTGTGCAAACGCAATGTAATAAAAACCCGGCGGCAATTCGGCCGAACCAACAGTCTTTGTGACATTCCTGAATGGATGACACCATAGTAGACAGCAAACGATAGTGGATAAGCATTATGCAGGACACGTCCAGTCATGCGCTTTAGAGTGGACCACTAACCAAGTCGATGGCTCTGCAAAGTCTATCCAGGCTTCGCTCGATCGATTTTGCACCAGACATTCTTGGTCACTCGACGTTTCCTTTTATCATTCAACAATGGAATATCAGTATTCCAGCTTCAAACAAACACCACAACAAAAACGCGTGAACCTGCATGTAGGTTACGACATCCCAGAGTTGTGATTCCTATTTCCAAAGAGTGACATTGCACAGGTCAACGGAAACTTCAGTCAGTGCTTTGCAAGCTTCGAGACAATCTGGTGTGCCGTTGTCCGCCGGCATAAACTCACGTGGATGAACAGAAGCGAAGCAATCACTTTGTCTTTGGCTTGTTCAATGGTCAGAGTCACTGGCTTGGCATCTTTGATCTCTTTCGGTGGTTGAATGGCCAATTGGACATCAGAAACTCGCACTTTCATGTGCGCATCTTGGCCGAATCCAAAGTGTTCAATGAAGAATTCGCGTCGGTCTTCATGGTTGAAATCCCAATGTTGCTTCATGCCAAGCACAACGGTGACACCACAATGGCACAGCATCCACACAAGTGTACACGCCACTATTGATCGTATCCGATTCATTCTTGGTTTGATTTGCTTTTGTGGCAAACTGTGGAGCCAAGCAGCCCCAAGTGCTTGCTTGCGTTTTCTCTTCTCCCTCTGCTTGGTCACTCTAGAATAGTGACAGTCCGAAGTCACAACTCACAACAGCGCCAAGAACTGCAGTCTTTGCAGTTAAGGAGGCAAAAAACCGGTTTCCTTTTCGTGAGTCTCGCTCGCTCTATTGACCCGTTACAGTATCAGAGACTATACGTATACAACCCACACGAATCCGGTTATGTGCTCCATCACGCATTGGCTGGTCCACAACCCATGTTGTTGACCGTGCAAGGAATCTGAGCACCCACAAAGAGAAAGAAACCCTCTACAGCAATCATGAGCCAAGAAGAAGTCGAAGCCAAGCAGCACGAAGAAGTCGAAGCCACGGACAGTGACGACGAGATCCCAGCTTTGGAAGAAGCTCAGGATGGCGTTGATGACAAGGGTCGTCACAACCGCAGCGAAAAGAAGTCGCGCAAGGCTATGCAAAAGCTCGGCATGAAGCCCGTGACTGGCATCATCCGTGTCACCATCAAGAAGTCCAAGAACGTGCTCTTTGTCATCAGCAAGCCCGATGTGTTCAAGAGCAACTCGAGCGACACCTACGTCATCTTCGGTGAAGCCAAGATTGAAGACTTGAACGCCCAGGCCCAATCGGCTGCTGCTCAACAGTTCAAGGCCCCTGAAGCCCCCAAGCAGGACAAGGCCGCCGAGACCCCCGCTGAAGAAGAAGACGACGAAGAAGTTGACGAAACCGGTGTCGATGCTAAGGATATCCAACTGGTCATGTCCCAGGCTGGTGTCAGCAAGGCTAAGGCTGTTGCGGCCCTCAAGTCCAACGACAACGATATTGTCAACGCCATTATGGAATTGACCATGTAAATCGTCAGTCCAATGACTTGGTTAGGTAGTTTTCCTTCTCTTTTGTCCACTATTTTTTGTTTGTTGGCTTGAGCGTTTTTGTTTGCCGATTTAGTGGCATGCACTATTAAATCTACAATGCTAACAAAACTCCCAAGCAAATGACACAACAAACCACTGTTCTTCATAGTCTAGCTATAATCTTTCTCCAGGATTCTTGACATGCAATTGCGCACCAGTTGAGGTTCTTCAAGCACAAGTGAACACACTGCAAGTGACTTTTCTCTTTTTTTCATTCTCTTCGTCGTGCACTAACCCAAAAAAGCCTCTGCACTCCCTTGTTTGTGGAAGAACCAAATAATCGTCATAACCGTCTCCCTCTCGTTTGTAAAAGAAACAAGTTTCACTATCTGGTCGATGCGCTGCTTCTCGATTCTCTTTTGTCTACTAACGCTTGTAATTCGCTTCGCCAAGGATAATCTCTACTCGGAGTTGGGCACCACTTCGGTCACACGCAGGACAGTGACTTGACGTCGGAAACCATTCCAACGACGGTAGTTTTTTCGTCGTTTCTTCTTGAAAATGTCAATTTTCTTGTCGAGTGTCTGCTCTTCCACGCGTGCCCGCACTTTGGCGCCTTCGACCAACGGACGACCAATGACCGTCTGGTTGACATTACCCAAAAGCAACACCTTGGAGCAATTCACAGCGTTGACAACGTCAGTCAATCACTTTGGGTACCACTATTTGGCAATAAAGCAGTGAATCACTTACCTCGTTGATATCCATGATCTCACCCACTTTGGCCGTCTTGAGCTTTTCAGCAATCACCACATCACCCTGCATGTATGGATCAAGCACCATCATGGAATCAGTTTGTGGAGGAAACGTATCGACTGACAGCGAGTATTCTGGAAATGAGATGACTCCACCACTAACCTGGGTCAGTTTGTATTGGGTTCCTCCGAGCTTCACCACAGCAAAGTAGTCGGCCGTGGTCAGCGCCGCATTGGAGACTGGGTGGTTCACGACAGTGTGTTTTGGTGCATCCACCGAGTTGGCAGTGGCCTCGGTCGTGGCTTCGACGGCAGCACTGGCTTCGCTATTGGCCACACTTGCGAACAGACGCGAGTTGAATCCGCACACACTGCGAACACGACGCACTAGCAAACTCGCCATTTTGGGTTGTTGTGTGGTCAAAACTCTTGGCTTGGACTCGCTTGGTCGATGACGTGAAAACCAATCGCAGTTGCAAGCCTCTCACCATTATACCAACTTTTAACGGGTATATGGTTTGCTTTTCCAACCAATACCCGATATGCGATTTACGACTCATCAATCCTAATAGCGATGTCAACTCAATGACTGGGGTTAATTAAATAGTTAATAGGTAACGGCATAAGGGAAATGAAACAAAGTCTATAATGACAGCACAAGCTCATGTCGCTTAGGGTCTGCTTGAGCATTTGGCTGATCGTTCTCTTGTTGTTTGGTGGCGTCAATTACGGCAGCCATTTCTTCCATAAAACTGATGCTCTCCATTTCCATCAACTTTTGCTTTTTGCTGGAGCGCTTCTTGGCATCGAATCTGCGCTGATTGAGACACGAGCGTTCGCGATGAAACTGACACAGTGTGTGCAGCGAGCCATCACGTTTGACAGCACGACGGTTGGAGCATTGACCTCGGCGATAGGAACAAGTGGTTTGCACACCACTTTCTTGACCACCAGAGAGCGTTGCCGAAGCTTCCATCGTTGTTGACGAGTTAGCTACTTCGTCTTCGAGTAATCGCAAAGTGTCGTCATCGAAAAAGCTTTCCACAGTCATCAACATGTCTGAGTCGTTCAAAAAATCTTCGTGCCACTCCATGAATGGAGCCGATGTAGGCGTAAGAAGTGCCTGATTCCCACTACGACGAGAACACCAGGCATCTTTGGTCGTCAAACACATTCTTGGAAGCTCCATGGAGTCACAATCGGTGCGCTGTACGGTAGTTGGTGTTCGTGGAAGCGTTGTTGACGGGACGAAGCGTTTTCAATAATAAGAGGATGGCGATGGAGGCATTTCAAACATCGGCAACAGACTCGAATGCCGGCATCATCACCAGACAGGCCTATAAGTGCCTAGCAATGACGCTGAAAAGTCTTCCCTTGTCCATCACCATTTGCCATCAATGTCAATGATTGATCGTTTCACATCAAACACTTTCTGTCTTATCCTCTGTCAGTAGGCAGTAGACATCAGAAAGGACGGTCTAGTTCAGTTAATCATCACAGATACACTGAACTGCCCCCATCGCTTTTGCTGTCTTATGCACTTGGACCAAAGAGAGCCATCGTGAAAGCACACTTCGAGACTCGTCGGAAAGTGCACATCCATTTTTGACATCTTGATGCTTGCACATCACAAAAGCACAAAAGTGCTTATGTAACTGATAGCCCCAATGTGTTGGAAAGTAATTTGCTGCCACCAAGTCGCAAAATGAGCGAAATATTTCACCTCGGGTAATTTACAGATTCAAACTCAAAACGTCCCAAACAAGACGGAATCCCACCAAAAGATGCCCAAGCCGACCTTGCACCATCCAGGAAAAGACGAAGAAGAAACAGAGGAGGATTTGTGGCATTTGACTTTTTGTGATGTGTTTGAGGATTTACAAAAGTATGCACTCGACCCATCCAGCAGACTGCCCAATGGCACAACGTGTGCACCACCACACAAGACTCCACAAACCCCTCAACTCGCCATGCAAGAAGCACATGCCACTCGAAGTGCACTAAACTGCTGGCAAATGCTCGAAGAACGCATGATGGCTTGCTGTCAACAACAGCACGAAGAAGAAGAGGATCCAGCAGATTTGTGTCAAGAAGTGGTGGATTCCTTTGCAGAAGAATTGTGGCTCGTGACTTGTCGCGTGCTGGTGACCTACCATAAAGTGCCCAACGATTTGCTCACACTGATCGGCATGTTTCTGGCCGCGTTGTTTGTGCACTCCAAGCGCACGGTAGTGGCGTTGCGATCGTCTGCTGTCGAAAACTCGGTCACTGTCGAAAATCACCTTCTTCGTGAGCAAGACTTAGTGGAGCTCTGGGACACGTGCATCACCAGTCTGCACCATTCGCTGGTGGGCAATTTGCTGGCGGCGACTGGCGCCAGCGACAAATGGTTTCGTGGTCGCGCGGTGCAATTGCTGCAACAAATGGTGAACCGAGTGGACGAATTGGACAGTTCGCTGGTCACCAAGTGCCGAACTGCCTTGTTGACGTGTTGTCGAGACAAAGTCGCGTGCGTGCGCGTGCAAGCGGCGCTGGGACTCGTGCGCTTTCAACAAACCGTTGCCGTGCGCAATGAGCTGCTACGAATGGTCGCGTCCGATCCGTCCAAGTGAGTCGCTTTCGCCTGTCTTGCTGGATCTCTTCCTCTCTTTCTCTCTCTGTGTGTGTGTCTCTGTGTCTGCTGCTGCTGAGTGCTGATCTGGCCCTGCATCTTGTGCTGTGCAGGGAGGTGCGACTGACCGCGATGCAATGCATGCAATGGACCCTCGTGACGCTTCCAAAGCTTTTGGTGCGGCTTCGCGATGTCCACGAACCCATTCGCATTGCGGCGATGGACCAAATCGCCAACCAGTTTAGTCTTCAAAGCCTGGCTGTGGCGTATCGAGTGCAGATCGTGGACCAGAGCCTGCAGGACCGCTCGCCAAGCGTACAACAAGCTGGCCAACGACTAGTGCTGAACCACTGGCTTCCTGCTTGTGAAGGAGATCCCATTCGGGTGCGTGGAGCCGATGAATTCTTGGGCTTGTTGGGCTGTGTGATTAGTTGACTGGGCGGGGTGGAACTGATGATTATGTGACGTAGCTTTTGCATGCCCTCGACGTCGAGCAGTACCCAAACACCGCGTCGCTTGTGGCGCAGCTGGTATTGAAAGCACGATACGCACAGGATCCATTCACCAAACCGACCAAACCATCGTTTATGATGGACACCCCGTCCGAACCCATGCTTCACAACTCCCAGGGAGCCAGGACTGTCATGGAACTGGTGCAGTCGATGAATACGTGCGCCATGGTGGTGGAAGAAGTGTTTTTCTGGAAAGAGCAGTGCGTGTTTCTCACGTCCAGCGCCCGCGCGCAACCCGCCACGATCCGGAAGGCCACGATGTCCAGCGAGTTGCTAGTGCCCGATGTTCGTGACTTTTGTGATTGCTTGCGCGCCAGCCAGCAATTGACACCGTGCAATGGCTTTGTACTTGAAAAGCTGTTAGAAGTGGGTCAGTTTTTGGATTTTCAGGATGAATTTGGCAAACAGAAAATGGTGCAAACCATTCAGCAACTCGCATGTGATTTCCAGGTCGAAGCGCGGCTCATGGACAAGCTTTTGGCGCTGTTGGAAGCGGTGTATGGAAGCCACGAAGCCAACCAGCAACAAGAGTTCATTCAGATCGCGTCCGAGATCATGAGCGAAGTGTATGATCCTCTGGAATACGACCAGGCAGCCGGCGAAGACGTGGCGACTTCCTCCCAGGTTCCATCACCGAAAGACCCATTGAGTGAACTACAACGAGAGCAGGCAATGGTGCGTTTGGAGTATTTGATGCAAGCCATTGAGAAATGTGATGAAGAAGCGGATGCTGCGCGGTACCAACAGATGGAGCAGGAAATGCTGGAACTGGAGCAGACTCTTCAGGACCCACGAATCATGCGGTGGCTTCGGTGTCTGGAGATTTTGGCCCAATTGCTGAAGCGCATTCAACCCGTCGGTGGCGGGGCGGGCAAGCGCGTTGCAGCGACAAAACAAGCATTTCTGGCCAGCGTTGGCCGTTTCTTTGTGCCTGCCATTGAGCATGACGTTCCTGCGCTCCGTGAAGCCGCGCTGGAGTGTTTGGCGTTGTATTGTTTGTTGGATCGGGACGTCGCCGAACGCCATGTGCAAGTGTTTTGGAACGTGCTGAGCAACGACCAGGAAGAAGACACGATTCGTCTGTTGAGCGTGCGGGCACTGTTTGATCTGGCGAGTTGCTTTGCGAGATTGGAACCGGCCAGACTTCCGCGCACTGCAGACACAGACGAGCGCGACCACACACTAGAGAGGTCACGTGGTCATGATGATCGAGTACCAGACCAATCGAGCCTACACGAAATGCTGGAGACGCTCGCAGATGTGTATTCGAAGAAGAGCATGCAGTGGCAGCTGGTGCTGGTTCAGGGTTTTGCCAAGTTGTTCTTGCTGAAACGCGTGACTTCACCACAGATCTTGTCGAGAATGCTTGGTGTGTACACCTCATTGCTCCACCAGGAACAAGTCACGCGCGAAAGAGAAGACCAGTTGGCCAACAAACGCGCGCAATCGGTGGACGCAGAGGAACTGAACGAACTTGCAACGCTGCAACGCGACATTCAAAGCGGTTTGGCGTCGATTCGGATGTTTGTTACCGCGTTTGTCGCGTGCAACGCGCAAGTGCCATCGCCAAAGCACGGCTCTAGTTGTGAATTGCTGGAACAAGCAATGGTCATCTCGGTGTTACAGCAAGTGGTTGATGCGATGCTGCAACCTGAACAACAACAAGTGACCCTAGTCCATGGCCATGCGCTGGGAAGCCTCCAACAAACCTTGGTGTTGCTCAACAAGCCAGGCGAACGTCACTCTTCCGAGTGCATTGCCGCGCATCAGTGCCGCATCGGCATTCACTTGTGTGTCGAGTGGATCGCGTTGCTTCAAGTCTTTGGGGTTGATCCAATCAAGGTGGTGCAGAAAGACTTGTTGCTGCCACTCTTGAAAAGCGTGGAGGGTGTTTGGGTTGATGTCCGCCATTCGAGTACAAGCCATCGTTCGCTGCAGCTCTTGGTGTTTTTGGTGGAACGACTGGTGGAAATGCCTGCGATCCAATCGCAGAGCATGGTGTGCCGCACGTTGACGAGTGTGATGAAGCGATTTCGCATGGCTCGCGACCACCACAAGGCGCAGGATGCGCCGGCAAAGGAGCAAGACGAAAGAGACGACTTCTCGAGCAACCTGGCGCAGGATATTGCTTGGGCAGAACACTTGGTCAACGAGCGCCAGCAAGTGCTGCAGGTCTGTCGGGAACAAGTCGACAAGCAGACGGGTGCCAAGAAACCACACAGTCGTGCGCAATCCAGAGGGGCAGCATCCAGGAGAAGAGTACGAAGAACACAGCAAGAGGAATCATCCGAGTCGTCGGATTCGGCGAGTTCGTCATCCTCGTCCGACGACGACAATGACGACGACGACAACGACCTAGAGGATGACCACGAAGCGATGAAGCGCGCTCCAACGGAGCGTCCCCGACGAACCTGCCATGCGCGAAAGAGCAAAACGCTTGCAAACGAACGATTAGTGAGTCAAGACCTTAAGCTTGCCATGGATTTGGCGAT
The DNA here is from genome assembly GCA_027475765.1 of Paralagenidium karlingii. Lineage (NCBI taxonomy): Eukaryota > Oomycota > Peronosporomycetes > Paralagenidium > Paralagenidium karlingii. The sequence goes on from JAMFLO010000238.1 coordinate 45,889, forward strand.
GGAGTCGCAATCCGAGTCCGACATGGAAGCGTTGTCGGATGTCGACGACAGCGACGACGCTGGAGACGATGGCAACGAAACGGAGATTGCTGGCGATGACAGCGACGATTCGAACCGTGAGCAAAAACACCTGCAAGAACAACAAGAGCCCAGTGACGACGATGAGGATTACGTCAAGGAATCCGACTCGGATTATTGAGTGCAAAACGTGATTCTATACGGCGCCAAGCTGTTTCATTTCTTCCATGAACGCGTCATACTCTTTGCTGAGTGGCTTTGAACCAGAGGAAGCAGCCCCTGCCGTAGCTGCCGATGACGCTGGAGGTGGTGGTTTTGGCACTGTGCTGCTGGGTCGAGGAACTGGCTTGGGACCAGCAAACGCGGCTGCATGACTGAGAGGTTTCTTGACATCTAGCAAAGGGTTTGACTTGCGTTGCACGCGCAGGGTTGTCGGAACCATTGACGTCAATTGAGCGCGGCTCTCCTCATCCATGGTCTCATCGTCGGCATCGTCACCAAAGTGGTGCGGGTCGTGGGGGCCTTCGCGCGGCTCGACTTGCATGGCTTCATCATCGTCTTCTTGTGCTTGTGGATACGCGTATTCTTCATACGGTGCCACGGCAAGTTCTTCTTCATCGTCGTCTTCTTGCACTTCAGATGCCACCAGCAATGGTCCCGCCATTGGTTGAGCGGCACCCAGGTCTTCCACGACTTCTTGTTGCTCTGCAGCGCCCACTGGTGGCGCGAAACGGTCGGCTGATGATGCTACAGTCGCAACAGGGAGCGGTGCAGGTGGTGGTGGTGGCGGAGCGAACCGTGGTCCTCTTGCCATTGAGGGTGGTGGCAAAAACTGCGGCTGTGGAGGAGCAGTAGGTGGTGGTGGAGGCACCAAATTGTTTGCTGAAGGTGGAGGCGGCGGACGAAACGGCAGTGGTCCTGACGGAAGAGGCGGACGTGGCGGGATTTGGATGAGATCTGGCGGCGGTGGACTTGACGGTAGCGGCGGTCGTTTGCCTGGTCGAACCGCACGCTTGTGTTTGAGCAACATGGTGTCCGCGGAACTCGGAGGTGGCAGTGAAGGCGGTGGTGGTGGAGCAAACGGTCGTGGGCCGTTTGGTCCTCTTGCTCGTGGGGCAAATGGACGACTCGATTGACGATGTGGTGGACCTGGAAGACCACGAGGCCGTGGCATTGGCGCAGGTGGTCGAGCCATTGCTGGCGGAGGAACTCGATACATTTGGGGCCGACCAGGTGGTGGTGCACCAAATGGATTCAGGGTTGGATGGTAATAGATGGAGTTCTTTTGGATATGTGAGCATTAGACACGCAAGAAAGTCAAGATGCCCGACAGCAAAGTTTACCTCTGGACACTGATACTTGGCTTTGTTGGCTTCCTCGAGTTCTTTCAGAGTCTGCAACACAGTCGGAACGTTAAGCACCATCCAGCAGCTCAAGAACACCCGAAGACAATCAAGAACATGGTGCAGGTACCATTGGCGCCTTGTTGGTTGGTTGTTTGGCTTGCGCCGCTTGCTCTTCCTCCATCTACCATGGGCAAGAACACCCACCCACCCACCCACGACCACGACCACCACATGAAGCAATCAATCACGTGAGAATTCCTCCTCCTCCTCTTTTTCAAGTCCACGCCCATGCGTCGCGGCTACCTCTTTTCGCTTCTTGATCACTGCCTTGAGTGTGTCTTCCAACTACCAATCGCCCCCGCAGCGCCGCCCCCGGCAGTTCACACCATGTCAGTTGCGGTTCCAACCCCCGTCGTTCCTCCAAAGGCACCGACTCGAGGCAACGCGCGCAACTTACTTCTTGTTTGCGTTTGCGGGTCGGTCCATCCGTTGGATTCATCTGCACTTGACGATCCAATTTCTTAATCTGTCGGTTCGTCCGCCATTCCAGTCGACCATCGATTCCATGCGCACATCATGGACCACATCCACCATCCACACACGAAAAGAGATTGATGGATTCGACACAGACACACAGTGAGTGCGTGAGTGAGAGAGAGAGAGAGAGCGAATGCTGCCCTAAGGTAGAACTCGTACTTGGTCCTGGATTTCTTCGGGATCCATGGAAGACAATTTGGCCTGTTTGGCTTTGATGCGTTCATGTTTGTGTTTCTTGAGGTCCTACAAGTGATTCCAATTCCGATTCCAATTCCAATTCCATCCACGTGACAGCATATCAATTAGAGTCAGTCCATTTCATTTCATTTCATTTCATTCCACTGGCACAAGCCACAAGCCACAAGCCACAAGCCACAGTCAGAGGCTCCCCCCCCCCCTCCTTCCATCCCATCCCATCCCATCCCATCCCATCCCATCCCATCCCACTTGCTTTTTTCTTTTGTTCCCGACGGAACACGTCCATTGGATTCTGCGACTTGGCCATTTTCGTCGGTCGTGGAAATCAACAAACGACTTGGGCAGTGAGTTGCGGATGCGCAACATAAGAGACCTCGCATATGGGACCGGGGCGAGGAATGCTGCGACTTTGTAGAAAGTATTGGCAGCGCGTGGGTGATCGTCGGTCTGGTGGATCCATAGAACGCCACCGACATCGCCGGGTCTGGTGCTCTCCGACTCTATCCCATACCAGCTAGATCTCACTTGCCAGTAGTCGGAGGCAGGCGTCCTGAAGCGTCTTGGCGGGCAGCCAAGAGAGTGCTTCATTTTCGGATCTGACCTCCTGGCGGTTGAGGTGGTAACGTTGTGCTGCCGGCAGAGTGACTCCATTCCATACTGTTTCGTTGCGGGATCGCCAAAGTGGTCGGCATCCTACCGACGCCACCATGCGCCACAACCTAGTCCACGCCGTGGTAATGTGCCGGATTTTGATACCCTGATCAACTAAACGCCGGATCAGCGCTCTTTTTAGGCTCGGGGCCTTCCGTTGGGCAATGGCAGCGCGAAAGGACCGTATAGGAGGATTGGCATCGTCACACGTTGCCACCCTAATATGGTTCCACAAAGTTCTGGCGTCCAAACACAGGAGAAACATATGGTCAGATTCATCGTCGATACTGTGTTCGCAATGATGGCAGAACGAGGTCTTGTGTGGGTGCCAAAGCGACAAGGCTCCTAGCGACAGTTTGTACCAGATCCATTGGCCGTAAACTCACTGTTGCGCCATTTGTTGCCCCAACTTTCCTGTTGGATCTCGTGGAGAAACAGGCTCCGTCGTCCTTGGTCCCTTAAGAACAGCATGACAAGTTGATCGAGAAACAAGAGGGTTTGATGCATTTGATCAAAGAGAGGGGTTCACCTTCGAACCACCATGGTGCGCTTTCGTTACCTGCAGCATCAACTGCGGCTCGCGTGAGTTGCCACGCTTCTTGACAACTCGTTCCAGCGAGCGAACGAGAGCAAGCGAAAGGAACGCAATGGCAAGTCTTTTGATCTGCGTGATGGTCGAGAATTACGAAACCACCAGGCGATTAACTTCGCCATCTGTACGGCCAACCACTTGAAGCACCAAACGCACTTGTGTTCTCGTTGGACCTATGGCGGTAAAATTGCAGGAAGCGGCACAGTCAATCAGGTGCACCGACGTGGGGACTTCGTGAGGGTGATCTCCGACACCTCGGTTTATGTCAGTCCTTCCTTACAATCGCAATGGCACCAAACATCTCTCTTCTTTCTCCACCCTGTGGCGTCGATTGAGAGGGCAAGTGGGGGAGTGCATGACGACTGCGACAAATGCCACAGCAGAATCTGGCGATTGAATTGCTTCGTCACGTGAACTATTTGGGTTGTTCACTTGACCCATTTGACAAAATCGAATCATCGAATCGCCAGGGTGAACCGCACCTGGCCAACAAACAAGCCTAAATCTCAACCATCGTTGTTCAAGGCTGTGGGGTGTCCACCTCGCACTTGGAAGAAGTCGAATTGATTGGAAGTAAGTCAGCTGCAGTGCCGTCGTCGTCGTGCTCGTGACAAAGCAGCCATCAAGGTGCGGACTGCGGACTGCGCATGATCCAGCATTCTTCTTCGTCCCGCACGAATGTCCATCCCACTGTGTCCGTAGAGTTGGCCCAGGACTCAACGGACCGACTAAAGACCCAACGGGCTCATGTTGAAGCGTTACGTTCCACTGTCGTGGCAGGTGTTCGAAAAGCCAAAGCTTCGAACCGTGCACTTACATGAAGTGCCGAGGAACTCTGAAGGGTCTCTCTCCATGGGTGGATTGAGTATTAAATCCAGTGGCGGCATGGGACCCCACCCAACGTGGCCGATCATTTAGGACCTCTTCTTGTGCGATCCGGTCTTGTTGCAACTGACGTACCCACAGCTCGAGTCGCAACGAACCCACTCCAAACAGGGTCGGAAAAGGCCTTCCTGGAAAGAACGCAATGAGAAATCTAGGCAATTTTTCCTTACGACCACCATGAGCAAGAGAACAAGTGGATCTCTCGCTCTTTGGCTCTGTCTGACCCTCTGGCCACGGTCATGTCCGACAGACTTGCTCGTTTTAGGAGACCAAGGGTGCAACCATCTTCGTCGTTTCTACCAACGTGTGGCCTGCATTGTACTACTTGCTCAACGCCAGAGTCCAGTGAAGTATCCTTGCGGGTTCGAGTACCTTCGGTCACTTTGACGGGGGTGTTCACTTTCCAATTCTCCATCGACAAAGTCACCCTCCCCCGCACCCCCCAAACAAATGCTCAACTCCATCGTGTCTTTGGCGCTCGCGTGGAGCTGGTTGACGACCTCCAATGGCGTGCAGGCCGACGGGGCAACCACTCCTGCAGGCAGTGATCCATGGGGGTATCAATTCCAGAACCCACATTTGATTGCTCCACCTCGCTGGGGCTCTTTCAACGCCAACTGCGATGGTCAACGCCAATCGCCAATTGATCTTCCAACTGGAACGGCCGTGGGCCAGGGCAAAGCCTTGCCCCTGACGTTTTCGGGCCAATGCAACGACTACGTGATGGTCCAAGAAGAAACCACCTTCAAGGCAACCAGCTACAACGGTGGGGAAAGGACCACTTTCATCCCAAAGAATCAATCGGGCCAGTTTGGTGAGCTAATAAGACTTGTGCTGGTCTGTGCATTCTGGTAGGCACCTGCAAGGTGCGTCTTGGTGACAAGACGTTCACCTTTTTGCAGTTCCACTCGCATGTGCCCAGCGAACACACTATCAACGGCCAACGCATGGACGCGGAGCTGCACTTTGTGCACCAACTCGAGAACGGCAAAGATCGTTTGGTCCTTGGCGTGTTTGTGCAAATCACCGACAACCCGGCCCTTGAAAACCCATGGCTGGAACAGGCCTGGGAAGACGGTGAGTTGGTGAACGCCCACGTCTCGGTCAACACCACCATCACGTAAGTTTGCGGCTTGATCCTTTGGGCGTTCATGATGATGTACTTTTGCATGGCACTAACCAGTCAGATGCATGAACACCAGTGGCTCGTACGCGACGTTGGTCTCGGATTTGGCCAACCGAGGACCTGTGTTCAATTACCCTGGAAGCCTCACGACTCCTCCGTGTGATGAGAACGTCGACTGGTGGGTCGCGCACGCGCCAATTCAGGTCACGCGGGAGAAGTTTGACGCCTTTGAAGACCACTTGGAGACCCTCGAAGTATTGGACCACGGCCACAACAGTCGCCCCGTGCAGCCACTGAATGGACGACCAATTGCGCAGTACCAGCGACCTCAGTGTTGATGGATCGGATAGAGATCTCTCTCTCTTGCCGCCACTTTTACGTGCTTGACAGTAGGCAAGTCGTACATTTTTTTACACCATGTAAATCCCCACGACGAAACAGGATCTACCCAAACTTGTACAACGCCGGGTTGCGTTTGGGTCTCCCATCGTGCATCGGCTTGTCCGCAAACGAATGACTAGCCGCAGCTTTTGATGGCTCGGATGGATGCCAAGGCGGGGCCCTCTGGATGCTGGCAACAGTGTGAGATACTTCTATAGCAAAGACGTTGGGCTAGAAGTCCACTTTGCCACTTCCAACGCCAACTCGAGGTGTCACATGCAAATGGCCCTTCCAATCAGGTCGGAAATGTGCACCTCCCAACATAGCATGTCAATCGATTGTTCTGAGTCCAACACCTCCATGCACTGTCACGATTAGCAGGACAGCTCTGGTGATATGATGGATTTGGACACACGCAACCAAGGACTCAGGTGACGAGGATCGACGAAGAACAATCGATCGTTCTGTGGAGTTCATTGTGTTGGTCCTAAAGGTAAACACACTGCGCTTCCATTCTCCACACGAGTCTCGTTGTCTTTCTTCAAGCATCCGGCATGTGAGTAAGTAGGAAACCACCAATCCAATGACTGACATTGTGATGAAGCAGACAATGAAGTGGCTGGGCTGGCAACCAGAGAAACAAACTGAAGACGATATCCCTCCACACATTACAACTCGATCTAGAGGCAAACAGAGCGATGTGGTGGTCTCGAGTCTCGCGTTCAACGAGACACACGTGCTGTCACTGCTGTCCCTGCGCCCTACTCGTCACCAAAAGATGACTCGACCCTTCTTAGCTGTAATGACAGTCAAGCCAAAACCCGACAAAGTGTCCACTTGAAGAAAGACCGACACAGAGATGAATCACATTGTACCAGTTCGGAACGCACCCGACGGTGAACGTGAAAGTCCGGATGCCATGTAGCGAGTGATCCATCATCTCTTTGATTTGCATCGCCGTTGGATCGCTGAATACTCTTTGGATTCCTTTGTCTTCTTCTTCTTCTGGTTCCTCTTCCTCGTCCTCCTGATCGCTGTTGCCATCGACAACTCCCTGCCAGTGGTGTCGCAAGGTTTCTTCACTGCTTTCCTGCTCTCGTTCTTGCTGGGTCGCCGACTGCCATGTAGAACACTTGACGTTGTCGAACGTGTCCGCGTGGACTGGACACAGCATGGCATCTAAAAAGTCTTTCGCACTCCAAGCAGTCGAGCCTCGCAACCACGAAGCACACACCATGAACGACTTGGCGTCTACATCACCCCCATCACCAATGTACGCATTCAATTCCAAGCGGTCGATCCGCTGCTTGAGCGCCATCAGCGCGGCGAGCTGGTGCCAATCATCAATCGCGTCGGCTACTTGTTGATCGTTGGTCACCATCGAGATCTCTTCTCGGCGCCGACGAAATGCGAGATCACCATTCAGCAAATCTTCTCCCAAGTACGCCTCGGGATCACTCTCCGTGGGGTCCTGCACATACCAGGCGCGGCGCTGCTCCAACCAATCGGTACGAACCACGCCGCAATTGGTCGTCGAACAGAGGGCATCCATCATGTGACATGCAATCGAACCGAAACCTTTGGTCTGGTCTTCCACTTGGTCCACAACAAGGAAAAGCACATAGCGCCACACATCGTCGGCGTCCACCACACACGTCGGTTCCTTCCAGTCTGAAAACGTGGCCAGACACATGGCCTTCCACATCGCGTTGTACACTTTGGGACGCTGCATCAAACGACACGTCTGCAGCAGTCGACTTCCATCACCAAGTGGATCACCGATGAACGCAAAGAGATGCATCAGAAGATCATGCGAACCCAACGAGAGCAAAAAGGTGATCAATGGATTTGGCGCCATTGGGGTGCCTGAAGGTGTCAGCGTCCATGTGGTGCATAAGTGCTTGGAGGGTGCCGTGCTCTTCGCATCGCATACGCTTCGACATGGTTGACCGAGTTTTTGTTTTTGACCAGAATGAGTAGGTGGCCCTCCTTCAAAACAAAGGTCAACCCACAGTGATCTGATCAGCACCAACCCACCCATGGAGAGCGTGGAAAGGCGACATAATACCCCCCCATTACTTCAGCCTTTCCACCAT
>JAMFLO010000239.1:0-53325 GCA_027475765.1 Paralagenidium karlingii
GACTCAAGTTGGTGGAGATTGCTCCTGGTATTGATCTGGACAAGGATATCCTGGCACATATGGAAGTGAAGCCATACTTCAAGAGCCGCGAAGACATCAAGACCATGGATCCTCGCATCTATATGGACGAGCAAATGAGTCTGTACGATGACATGTTCTCCATTGAACGTCAGTTCTCGAACCGTCTGGAGTACAACAAGGAGAAGAACACCATGTTCATTGACTTGCGCAACTTGCTGGTTGTGAAGGAAGAAGATGTCGATGGCATTGGTGAGATTCTGGAAGAGCATTTCCTTGAAGCTTCGAAGCAGTCGAACGGCAAGATTAATGTCGTTGTGAACTATGATGGCTTTGACGTCAAGGCCAAGCTCGCCGAAAGGTGGGGCAACATGGTCAGTGCTCTGCAAGCCAAGTACTATGGCGATGTGCGACGTTACTCTGGCCGCGTGTTCATGCGCAAGAAACTATCGGAATCGCTCAAGATTGAAGGGGATGAGGACTACTGGGTCAAGTTCACCAAGGGTGCCACCAAGATGTCTCGTGAGATGCTGGTCACGGGCTTGAAAGATCACCTACACGTGAAGACTAGCATTGAATTGGTCAGCTTCTTGATGGACGGCGAAGAGACCGTCAAGCAGAAAGATTTCCACAAGGTCATTGATCGTCTCAACTACTATCGTCAAATGGGCAAAATCCCAACCAAGGAAGAGTACGAGACCAAGTAAAACAACCACTGTTGCGTCTCTTTGACAGTAGCGCCGTTAAGGCACTGCTCGAGAAGCGATGTCGATATGCGTACAAGTAAATAAACTCTTTTCACTCAATCATTCTCCTTACTTTTCTTCTGTATGTTGGGGTTGTGTACAAGAAACCATATCAAAACAGTTGAACTCGATCGTGGAGTCATCTTCCATTTGACCAATCTCTATTCTTCCGTGTCTTCGTCGTTCAGAATCGAAGCGATGCTCGCACCAGACGATTGGTTCGGGCTACGCCGCCAAGGTCTCACTACTACCTCGTGTTCGTGCGCATGCACATTGGCGTTGACGCTGACATTGACGTTGACGTTTCCAGCCATTAGTCGAGTGTGTGCGTTGCCTCGTGACGGATTGTTTTCTTTCTCTTCTTCCTCTTCTTCTTCTTCCTCCGCAACGATCGCAGGTTGTGACTTTCGTCGTAAGCTTCGGTTCTCCTCTGGGTCGTGGAGCTGCTCGACAGCACGGGCTGGCAAGCTGGCACTGTCTCGTCCAAGTGCACTCTGAGTCGAGGTCGAAGGCTGGACAGGAGAATAAAGCGGCGAATCGTCCTGCCAAGTCTCGCCTGCCGCCAAGCTTGAGAGCACTGTGGCCGGGTCATCCAGCAAGCTCTGGAGACGACGTTGCTGCTTGGTGAGTTTCTCGTTGTACGCGTCACGTTGATGCATTTCGAGCTGAGGCTGGTTAAGCACCGCGAGAATCGAATCGATGCTCTTGCGCAAGCCGACGATATGGCGATATGGCCATTGGACGAGCTTGTGCTGTCGACAAATACGCTTCATGAGCGTCGGACACACACCCAGAAGACTTGCAACTTCGTTGATGGGCTTCTCGAAATGCGGACGAAGCATCTCGAGCGTGATAGTCTCGGAGAGTTTGGGCAGCTTGCGCTTGGTTCCCTTGCCTGCCTGCTTTTTACCGCCCTTACCATTGCCATTGCCGCCGCCACGCTGCACCGCCATGGCGCGCGGGTCCGTCAAATAGCCGTCCAGTTCCTGCCTTTGCTCTTCAATCTGCTCCAGATATTTCGTTTGTTGCTCAGGTGCCAGAAACCGTAGGCCATTCTCAAGCGACGCGATGCTTCGCTGCAGCGCCACGATGTGCCGAAACGGCCAGTTACCCAAACCGTTTTTTCGCGCGATTTTCTTCATGGCGGTGGTGCAGATGCCAAACTGAGTCGCGGCTTCAGCCAGCGGTTTGTCAAAGTGCTTTTGCAGCATCTCAAACGTGATGCGCGCCGTCAGGGACTTATTGTCTTTGGGGCTCGGCGCATTGCTACTAGCTTCTTCGCTGTCTGCTCCACCATCGTCGCCTTCTTCTTGTTGTTCGTCCACTTTGTCTTCCTCCTCCTTGTATGGTCGCCGCGGTTGTTTCTGCTGGCGAAGAGGATGTTGCTGGCGATACTCTTGCTGATACTGGATATGCTGCGAGATGCTGAGCCCCCTTGTGACCGGCGCAAACGTTGGCGACGACGAGGAGGAAGAAGCCAACGCAGAAACGCCGCCAAACTCGGGCTGAAAGTCCTGGCGTCGGCGCTTTCGCTTGCGCTGGCTGGTACCTTCCTGCGCAGTCATCCAGCCGCCGCGCTCAACCGCGTCTTGTTCGTCCTGGTCCTGGTTGTTGCCTGCCTCTCGGTGATGGCGCGGCTCGGGTCGAGTCTCGCGCTTCATGTTGTGGCACTGAAACGCCGAGCTTTTTCCGAGAAACAATGCGGTGACGCAACTGAAATCCACTGGAATGGCTCGTGCTGTCTGCCTTTTCTTGTCTGGTGTGGGTCGATGCTTCTTCCTCGTGTTCTCTGGTAACGAGTGTGAGTCAGTGCGTGACTCAGTGGGGGCGGGTGGTAAATGGACGCCAGTATGTACTGTCACTGAAGAGTCTATCCACTGGATTCGTTGACGCTGCACCCGGGGCTGGGCTGCTGGTTGTGGTTCAAGAAGAACAAGAGGATGAGCAATGTGGGGAATACCACCAAATCAATTGTGGGCGAAGATGGTTGTGGGCTGTTTACTTGGCGCGAAAGGTTCTCCCAAAGCATCAGGCGCGTCCCTATAGTAGCGACTCGAGCGTCACGGTGGCTAAGAAACTCTGGCTGGATGTATAGAGCAAGTCAATCGACCTGCAAGTGGTGGCACAGCACTTCATTCTAAAGCTCAGCTGCATGGTGATGGCTCTTTTATTCTCGTCGCAAGTCCCCCCCAAACTTCTGGTTGATGTCGATTGGGGCTCGGCGAGTTTCCCTCTGTCGCCGATTGATAACGGCCCTTGGGACGGGGAAACGGGGAAGCACCTGAAGTCAGCAACCAGCTGGTGGCTTGGGGGCATCCAGTATCCCAGTATTCTGGGTCCTGGTGGCTGGGTGGAGTCCCCAACAGCTGGTTCTCGCGTGCGGCACCTCATCGCCTTGCAAGAGCTTTTTTGACCGTTCAACCCACCAAAAATCACTCAAAGCCACTGGTGAAACAAGCGGCACCCACGCAGCTCGCAGCTCGCAGCTCGCAGGTGCCGCGTCCACCTGGTCATGTGAAGATCTGAAAGTCGCAACCATGTGATTGAAAGAGCCGGAAAGCCAGAGATGTTATGTCGGTGTGACGAGTCCAGTCACTCACATGCAAGGCCTTCACGACGCAACTGGGGCGAGGCGGTTGCGCTTATCCACTATACTACGATTTCAAGAGTGATGCAGATCAGATTGACCAACGAATTCCACCGCCCATGAGATTCTGCTCCAAGCAGTGGGTCAGCCTTCTGAGCTTTTGACCCTCTGTATTGTTATGCTGCAGAGTTGGACCAAGAGAGTGAAACGTATCCGTCATACTTGAAGCGCCACCGAACGCAGCGCATCTCGTCAGGTGGCAGGAAGAAATCGGGGCACTAACCACTACTCGCAAAGTGTACGGACCCGACCGACTGGTAATGTGACATGGAGACTGCAGAAGCCGTGGCAGCATGATTTCTCTTTACTCTCTTTGGCATCAGAATAGCCAGCAACCCAAGAGAATGATCAGCCGTGGATCTCGACCAACCTCTTCCAATCTTCTCGCATGATACTTGCGAGTGGATTGGCTCGCAATAGAGATAAATCCTGGGCTATATCCTATGATAGCTTCATTCGCTGCCAGTCATGGTTGATGATTCAAGAGAGTGGCAGTGAAAGATGCATCACCCATATTCTCTTAAAGGCTGTTTTCTGAGAGGGAGGTGGTGCCATTATCAGTTCAAGAAGCTCGAGAAGTCTATGAAGGGTGGGCCTGGAGCTTTGTTTACCCACCAAGGTCGATCCATGGTTCAGTCTGGTTAGAATTGGTGGGTGGAGTGCTCCGTCTGGCGATCCCTTCATCCAAGTATCGATAGGTTTCCATCTGGGTATTATTGAATGTGTCTTTGTGCAGCTGTTACATGCACAGTTCTATTAACAATATTCTGAAGAACGGCAAACAGTGAAAACCAAGATGTGTGTGGGAAGAGCGAAAGCGATAAGTTCCAAGTTCCTAACCAAATTGGTTCAGCTTTGCAGTTGGCGTCACGCCCATGAGGCAAATGCGCCTCCCGATTCCTTGGCTTGAGCATTGGGTCCATCTCACATAGAGCACCGCGCGCAATAATCGCTCATCCATCGATCGAGCATTTGCAGAGGGTGGCATGACTGTTCATGTCTTTAGTACGCCAGCACGTTGGCTTTCCAAGCACAACATTGCGTTCATGCCATGGCCATGAACTAGAAGAAATCACAAAAACGAGTACGTGATCATATTGTGAAGCTGCAAACCCATTGAGGCACAGATCTCAACCGAGAATCATCCCAACATCCAATTATTTTCATGGTCTGGCGACGCTGAGAAGCGACGAATTGCGTTGGTTCCTCCTCAGGATTCTACCGTTTGCTTTGGCTTTGTTTTGTCGCTTTTTCTATTGCACTTATGGTTGTCCTCCCCAAAACGTTCCAAGACTTTCTGATTGCCATCAACTGTGTGTCGTTACGGTTACCTCCATGGAAATGACAGATTCCAGACAGCACCCTGCATGGCAACACTCTGCTCGGAATGTGTCATTTCCCAGCATAGCCACCTGTACACCAATTCTTGAAGCCGAGAGCTCATTCATTTCTGTGGATTGCATACACAAGATGACTCAGAAACCAGCTGAGCAAACCAGCTAATCACTGTTATATTAGAGATGGCAGCGACCTTGGTTCGCGGCAGCTGGTTTTCGCGAAGCTTTGTGATAGCGATTGACGACGCCTCCTGGGCCGTTATTGGTGGAAAACGGTCTGTTCTATCTCTCCACCTGGGGATCTTTGGCGTTACTCAGAACCAAAAAGCGCTCACCGTTGTTCGTTGTGGTGTCGGTGCTTTGGTCTGGCACTCGAATTGGGTTGTTGACACCATCTCACAGTCCGTGACTCGCATTTTCGCAGGTGCCGTGGGCCGCTTCTTCCCTTTGGTTCAGAGTCAACAGTCAATTAGGACCAAGAACCCCTCGTCACCTCAACACCTCACAACCAGATCGTCACTTGGGAACGCGAACCCGTCCGTCCGTCCGTGCCACTCTTCAGCTGGTGGTTTTAGCGGTTTTGGGTGTAGATAGCAAATGGTTTCGAAACGTAAGAAGACATCCATCTCCTTTCTGCTGGACGACAGCTCGCCAGAGACTCCGCATGCGCGCGCGCCGCCACCACCACCGCCGCGAAAACCGCGAACCAGAAGTGACGATGCCCCCACCAGAGGCACCCAAGTGACAGCGACTTCTCCCGGGGCGCCACTTGTGGAAGGGTCAACTACCACAAGAAGCTTTAGTATTGCCGATATGATCCATACCACGTCCATGGCAACACCTGTGCAAGTGAATTGTGAACCAACACCATCGCCACGTGCCAACGTCACCAACACTCTCAAGAATAAGCAGAGCGAAGCCATTTGCACAGTTCCCACGGCGAGCTTTGCGCTGCCGACCGTAACAGTGGAATCCTTTGACATCGCTCCCGTGGCTTCGGATTCGGTAGTTGGCGGAGCAGAAGCCCAGGTCCAAGCCAAGTCCACGCAAAAACAGATGAAGAAACGAGCCAAACGCAAGCGAAAGAAGCAAAACTGTCGCTTTGACGGCTGTACCAACAAAGCCGTCGACCACGGCGTCTGTGGCCAACACGGGGTGGGTGGAGAACTGCCCATCTGTCCTATCCATACCTCTGCAAATGGGATATCAATACTGAAGACACTTCATTGGGTGACTGTCATTGAATTTATAGGGAGGCAAACGGTGCTCGGTAGAAGACTGCGAGCGACGCGTGCAACGCAACGGCCTCTGCTGGAAACATGGTACAACTATTCGGTTTGAACAAGGCTCTTAGGTACGGTTGGCTGACTAGCATCCTGTCGTGTGCTGTTGGTGTCCCCCCACCAATGCTGCAGGTGGTTATCGTATCTGCACTGTCGAGAATTGCGACAACCGCGCCAAAGCGCGGGGGATGTGTGCGTACCACGGCGGCGCCGAGCAATGCTCGGTCGAATCCTGTCAGACCACTGCGGTCTCCAACGGGTTGTGTTGGGCCCATGGAGGAGGTATGTGGTCATGCGGCCGCAAGCGCTTCTTCATGTCTTGCTAATCAACTGATTGCGATGCCAACAACCAGGCCAACGCTGCTCCATCGATGGGTGCCGACGCCTCGCGTACAAGAAGAAACAGAATTATTGTTTACATCATTTCAATAGACTGATCCTGAACCAAAAGTACTCTGACGAAGACTCCCAGCCCTCAGAACAAGCATCTCGATCACACCACCAGTCCAGACGAGACGAGGACCAGAAGCAGGAAACAGAAGCGTATGAAAGCGGTCATGTGTGACGATCAAACCAGACGATGCGTCGCGTGAATAGAAGTCGCTGTGTCCCGTTTAAAGAGCCCTAAAGTCGTGAAGCGTTTTGGACTTTTCGTGAAACGAATCGTTTCACCTAGCAGTTTCGAGCCCGTTGCATCCGTTTGGGTGCGCTCCTTCCACCTCGCTAGCCAACAAGCACACGCGAAATCACAAGCGACAGCAAAGAGTCAATGCACAAGCGCGTCAAGGTCTGCGTGCGCATTCGGCCCAGCAGCAAAGCAGCGCTCGGCGTTGCCATCAATGAATTGGAAAAGGTAGGACCCTCCCAACTAATAACAAGTGTTGAAGAATCTACGATCCCACTCTGCGTCGTGTCTCACTCCACAACACGCACGCGCACGTGCTTGCTCATTTGCGCAAGCTAGACCATCAGCGTGATCACCAACCCGACTAATGGCAATGGCTCGTGCTTCCATTTCGACGAAGTGCTCGGCGCACAAGCCGACCAAGCGCAAGTCTTCAACCAGTGCGGTGTGGAAGTCGTCGCCAACGTCATGAGCGGGTACAACGGCACGATCATGGCGTACGGTCAGACTGGCGCCGGCAAAACCTTCACCATGTCGGGCGGCAAGAAGACGTTTGATGAGCGAGGCATTTGCGCTCGTGCGATCTCGAGCATTTTCCAGCAGATCCACAACGACTCGGACAATTCGTACACTGTTCGGGCTTCTTATGTTGAGATCTACAACGAGCAATTGGTGGATCTGTTGGATCTCAAAGAGCAAGCCGTCACCACCATCGCCGGAAGCGGCCACCAACACCAACAACACCATCAGCAACAGCAACAGCAACAGCAACAGCAACAGCCCACCAAGGAGCTAGTCGTCCAGGAGATCGACAAAGGTCAAACGTTTATTCGTGGACTCACGCGACCCATCGTCGAAAACGAGGAGCAAGCGCTCGACCTTTTGTTTCGCGGCGACACCAATCGTACCATCGCGGAGCACTGTCTGAACGCCTCGTCGACTCGCTCGCACTGCATCTTCACTTTGTACATTGAGAAATCGGCGACCTGCCATGAGCTCCACGACGGCGCACGCAAAGGAGCGATTGTCTTCAGCAAGTTGAACCTCGTGGACCTTGCGGTGCGTGAACTCAGATTCTATTGCAGGCGAACCCTGAGGTTGAGGTGTGGTATGCAACATGGCAGGGTTCGGAACGCATGAAGAAGACCCTGGCCACGGGGGTCATGCTCAAGGAGGCAATGCACATCAACAAGTCGCTGACATTCTTGGAGCAAGTCGTGATCGCACTGGGTGACAAAAAGCGCGACCACATTCCTTACAGACAGACCATGCTAACCAACATCCTCAAGGACTCGCTCGGTGGCAACTGCCGCACACTGCTGATCGCTTGCGTGTGGCCCGAGGAGTACCACAATGACCAGAGTCTCGCGACGCTCAAATTTGCGACCCGCATGATGCGTGTCAAGGTCAGTGCGGTGGTCAACGTCGCCCAAGATGCCAGCGTCGCCTCGCAGAGACTCTTGCTGGAGATTCAACAGCTCAAGCAAGAGCTGGCCATGCACGATATTCTCACCGGGCGATCGCAAGTTGCATACACTTTTGACCAGGCTTTCTCCAAGCGAGGAATTTATCAGCAACAGTTGGAGGCGTTTTTGGACGATGAAACCCAGCGCATTCCGGTGGAAAGCGTGGTGCAAGTGCAGGAAATGTTTCGTCTGTTTCGTGAGCGGATCCTACAGGAGCGTCAAGGTCGTCCGATCAGCAGCAGCAGCAGCAGCACTTGTCGCGAAGCCTCCACCCCACCAGTCTCGCACTTTGAGCAGCAAGCCGAAGAGATTCTGTTGCAAAGCCAAAACCTTCATGCTTCCTGGCATAGACTACACGCAACACAGCAGGATGAGACAGCTCGCAGTGATTCCTTGCAAGAACACTCTGCTTCTATCATCACGGCACAGCAACAATTGCAACCACCGATATCGATGTCACAACGCAATCAGCAAGTTCCCGAGGAAGAAGACGAGAACACTTCCATCGGTAACCATTGCACAACCAACCAGCAGAAAGCCGTCAAATCCGAGAAAGAGCTCTTTGACGAGTTCAAGCAATCAATGCAACCGGATTCTGCTGGTGACCTGGAACTCGCCAAACAGAACCTCAAGCAATCCAAAAAACGGGCAGCGCAGTTGGCCCTTCAAGTCAACCAGCTCAAAAGGTTCGTCTTGCGGGAAGAATTCGTGTCTTTGGCCGACAAATTCGACCTGCTTTGTGTCTGACTCTTGTTGTGAACAGCGAGATTGACGGTCTATCGCTCAAGATCCAGGCGATGACGGCCGTGCTGGACGACAGCGCGCAGCAGCAACTGGACGTCGTTTCTGGCGACATTTCGTCCAGCCATCTGCTGCTGCAATTGAAAGACGCGAAAAAGGTTGGGTGCCACGGATCTCTCGTCATCTCTTTTCCCCACTTGGTCCTCACGACGCTGCTTTCATGCGTTTGATGCAACCTCCAACCCAATTGTCGTGTCAGCGATACCGCGAGGCCTTTGAGAGCTTTCAAGAGGCCAAAGCCGAAAGCAACTACCTGACCAAAGTCAAAGACCAGATGCTGCGCAAACTCAGCTTGGACTTTGAGAACTGGTGCGTGCCAGTGGGCGCGCAAATGGACGACTCGTCTGGGATTTGCGATGACATGGCCCTCTAACCAGCTCTTGGTGCTGCTTGCGCTTGTGCGCAGGCAAAAGACTCGCTGCGAAACGTGAGGCTGCCAAGTAGATCACCAGTGCTCCAAGACCCTTCACGCGCACAAGCACTGGAAGAGCCACCAGTGTCTCGCCAACTCGACTTCTCGCTGAAGACTGATCAGTACTTCATTGTCGGCCAATCCAGTCGTCAGTCGATCGTAGCATCGAGTATGCATGGAACTGGCTGACAGAGACGCCTCCTTCACTGGGACCCATCGTCACACACCAACAAGCCCACAAACGGTATTCCGCTTCTATGAATAAGTTCGAACAGGGTTCGTATTTTGACAGCACCTTGTTATTCCCATTTGATAGCAGAGAGATGACCTGACAATGATAGAATTTTCAAGGAAATGTATCATGACAGGAACAAGTGGTTGAATCAGACTGGTTCTCGGAACAGAAACGTGGCACATCACCTAGGGTACTTGGTCGAACGCCTGATTAATGTCACCGCAAGCACGAGAGCATGCTCCGCGATGATCAATGAGTGAGGACCTCGATAGGTGCGTCTGGACGAGCCAAGCTACGTGTTCACCAGCCAACGGCAATGTTTCTGATAGGCAGCGTGATTGAACATGCGTGGGCTGATTCCTTTGATTCCACCATCTCGACCACGCGCATGTTGCGAGCAAACGGATTCACATAAGGGTTTTGTAACTCTGCAATCGTTGAGCAACTTGCCATCGCCGGATCGCCGCTGCTACTCAGAGAACCAGACCAGTATTCATTGCCTGGGAACGAATTGCTGTCCCAGGCGTAGGACGACACCAGCAAGAACTCGTCCGAAAGTTTTTGTGCTGGAGGGTGCTTGGAGAAAACCACTGCCACCTCATTGCCAGTTGCGGTGGTGACTTGCAGCTTCTCCGTCTTCTGTAGGCTTTTGGGAGGCGTGATCCATGAGAAATCCACGACACCAACGTGCTCAAACGGTCCACTTCGCAACACATCAAGGAACTCGTCCACGTACAGCTCAGTCTGCACTTGTTTGAGCAGTTGCCAGACACCAAGGCCAAGACCAACTACGTGAACGTATGCTTGTCGAGATGCTTCATGCGCCCTCGACTCGGCCTCATAGAGCAGTAGTTCAAACGAGATTCGCATGCGCCTGCGGTACGCAAACGCATCAAAGCGTTTGTCGGGTTGGCCAGGGACTTCGATGAATCGTTGCTGCTGCGTGTGTTTGGGCGCGTACAACTGGATCAATCTGTTCTCTCCGTACATCTCTTGCCATTCTTCTTGCAGTTGTGCAGGTGGTGCTGATGGTGTCGATGGCACTGATCTCAGCACGAAACGTGACTCCATCTGGTTGGCGATCTTGAATCGAGCACCAACGAGTCCCACGACCACGCCTTCCGGTTGAAATTCACCGTCGTTCATGGGCTCGGCATGGTTCTGTCTAGTGCCGGTGTTGATGAAGTAGCTGGGCGTGGAGACCCCCAAGAGCGCAGAAATGGCCATTTCTTCGTACGATAGGTACTCTCGAAGCACCAAAGGCTTGGTTTCCTGCAAGGATCCGACCTTTTGCCACTGGTCCACGGCACTACGCATTTTGGTGCGCTCTCTTGTGATGGTGAAGTCGTGTTTGCCCATGAAGACCAGAGGTCGCTTCTCGATGCAACGCTGCACAAAGTCCTGTTCGCTCATGCCACGATACACTTGTTGCTCAATGGCGTTGCCACGAGTCTGTTTGCGCTGCAGAAAGCTGCGAATCACTTGCAGCGTTTCATGGTGCACCAAGACGCGTACTTGTTGCGCCTGTTGCACGATCTTTTGCTGGCGTTCGGCAGTGGACCCGAGCACTTGCAGGCGGTTGGCCGTGGTAGGGAACGGCGTTTTGGCGTGGAAGTCATGAGATCGTCGCAGCAATTGGTCAAAGGTCAGCAAGCTTTCACCGTGATCAGTTGCCATGGCGGATGAGCTTCAAACAAGTTGCGGAATGGCAAACCCTGCTGAGCGATTCCGATCCAGTACCCACCCTCACTCGTGTCCACCATCCGTGAGTGATGGTCTATTAGGAGCGATCACAGGTTGGAGTCTCCGCATCGAACGTTCCGTGCAGTGCTGTGCACAAAAGGATGGTGTGACACCATCCATTTGACACCATTGGTGTCAATGAGAGTGGCGTGTCGAACCCCGAATTGCTTGTATATCCCGCCTTAGCATCCGACTTGGTACCGATGGATCCAAGAGGCGCAATCTGCAAGAGATCAAAGCTAAGAAGCATTTGTTCAGAATCCAAGCAGAGCCAACCTCAGGAAGGAAGCCACACTGCATCTATATCGGCAGACTATGCGTCAACTCAACTCATGGTACTGTTTGATTCCAAAGACTCGAACAGGGCTCGTTTCATTCATGTTTCGTGAGTTGCGACTTGAGGTGAACAACAAAACCGCTCCGGCAGCACTGTTCCAAAGCTGAAATCCATCACTTTGCAGCTTTCAAAGACCCGACGCTGCTCCTACGTTGAGAACTGGTAAGCGAAGATCTCAAGGAGCCTTGTAAATGGAGTTGTTGTCCAGCGTCTGACCATCAATTAACGGGCAATCCACAGAATGACTGGGCTACGGGACTACTCTCAGGTTGCGAGCAAACGGATTCACAGAGGGATTTTGAAGCTCAGCGATGGTTGAGCAACATGCCATAGCTGGATCACCACTACCGCTCAGTGAACCAGACCAATACTCATTGCCTGGGAATGCATTACTGTCCCAGGCGTAGGACGCCACCAGCAAGAACTCGTCTGATAGTTTTTGTGCCGGAGGGTGTTTAGAGAAAACCACTTCAACCTCCTTGCCAGTCGCCGTTGCGATACGCATCCTCTCCTTCTTCTGTAGGTTTTTTGGGGGCGTGATCCATGAGAAATCCACGACACCAACATACTCAAACGAGCCGCTTCGCAACACATCAAGAAATTCATCCACATAAAGTTCACTCTGCACTTGTTTGAGCAGTTGCCACACGCCGAGTCCAAGACCAACCACGTGAACGTACGCTCGGCGCGAGGAATCTTGTGCTCTTGATTCAGCTTCGTGAAGAAGCAACTCAAAGGAGATCCGCATGCGCTTTCGATACGCAAACGCATCAAATCTTTTGTGGGGATGGCCCGGTACTTCAAAGAACCGTTGATGCTGCGGCTGTTTGTGCGCATACAACTGACGCAACTGGCTTTCTCCATACATTTCTTCCCATTCTTCTGGTAGGTTTTGTGACGAAGTCGATGGTTCCAATTGCGTGGACGGCACCGAGCAAAGTACAAATCGTGTTTCCATCTGGTTGAGATTCTCGAATCGAGCGCCAACGAGTCCCACGACCACGCCTTCCGGTTGAAATTCACCGTCGTTCATGGGCTCGGCATGGTTCTGTCTAGTGCCGGTGTTGATGAAGTAGCTGGGCGTGGAGACCCCCAAGAGCGCAGAAATGGCCATTTCTTCGTACGATAGGTACTCTCGAAGCACCAAAGGCTTGGTTTCCTGCAAGGATCCGACCTTTTGCCACTGGTCCACGGCACTACGCATTTTGGTGCGCTCTCTTGTGATGGTGAAGTCGTGTTTGCCCATGAAGACCAGAGGTCGCTTCTCGATGCAACGCTGCACAAAGTCCTGTTCGCTCATGCCACGATACACTTGTTGCTCAATGGCGTTGCCACGAGTCTGTTTGCGCTGCAGAAAGCTGCGAATCACTTGCAGCGTTTCATGGTGCACCAAGACGCGTACTTGTTGCGCCTGTTGCACGATCTTTTGCTGGCGTTCGGCAGTGGACCCGAGCACTTGCAGGCGGTTGGCCGTGGTAGGGAACGGCGTTTTGGCGTGGAAGTCGTTGGATCGCTGCAGAAGTTGCTCAAAAGCCGCGTTCATGGCGTTGACGGACGAAGAAGAAATCAAACACTTAGTGGTGGTGCAGCGTTGGGAACAGCAGCAGCACACTCGTTGAAGCATCCTCTCTGATGCAAGTTCATTCTCTGAGTCCCAGCGGGTACTCAGACCATTGGAATCAGATCATGGCGTTTGACCTCGAATCCCGTATTAAGCGTTGAATTGGGGAGAGCAAGGGATCGCTTCAACTGTTGAATGCCAAGCAGGCAATGTGCAGCGAAATCGTTTTGAACTGCCGGCAGTTGGGAGTTCGAACCGTTGACTCGACAGACGGCTCAAAGGCGCTGGCTCTGGCACTAACGCATTGCACTGCAGATACTGCTACATCTGTCCGTCACAGCGGTAGAGTTGTGGCTGGAACTGGTGGCATCTTCACAACCAAACGCGATGCAATGGACGACGACACATATACTGGCTTTGCAGAGCTACTGCGGAACTGTTAGTTCACTGAAGTTGCGATCTCTCTCTCTCACTCTCTCTCTCGGTTGTCTGTGTTTGTTTCCTGTTTCTAAGACGAAAGGCTTCGTGTCAAGCTCTTGAGGATTCCGACGGCTTCCGAACTACTTGGGAATGCGTCGTCGTCTTCTTCGTCGTCATCGTCTGCATGGTCCTGTTGTTGGCCTTCTGCTAGAGTTAGTGAGCCTCCATGCACCTGTTTGTAGTGGCGCTTGCAGAGCTCCATGGTCGCCCGTGCTGCTTTGCGGTTGCAGCCCTGGAAGGAACAACGAATGCCTCCGCCGTGGCTCCAGCAGAGTCCGTTCGAAACGACAGCTTTACCACATGAGTCGACCGAACACTCCATGCCTGATGACATCGTTCAGTCAGTCATGTGTCAAAGTTCAATGCCTCATGACTCACCTCCTCCATGGGCCCAACAGAGACCTCGCGTCTTGGCTCCTTTCTCGCAGCCGGCAACCGAGCACAAGATGAATCCACCTGGTTCAATTAACACCAAGAACATCAGCGCGGAACATTTGGTGTGGACAGGGAAAGGATGGGACCGACTCGTTTGAGATTGCGCAACGTACCATGTCGCCAACAGAGCCCTCGACGTTTAGCACTTCGTTCGCATCCTTCCATGGCGCAGACTTTGCCGCCCTGTCGTTTCCACGTCAAGTCAGTTACCAGTCTAAACCCGGTCGCGAACGTAAACCACCCCAGCACTAGCAAAAGCCAAAGACTCACCCCATGGCGGAAGCACAGGCCCTTGTCAATGGTGTACTTGTTGCATCCTTCCACGCGACACGCTCGTGCCATTTTCTTTTGTTCCTGGGTCAACTGCTGTTGTTGGGTTTTTTGACTGCTTTGTTTGGCACTTTTGGTGCGCTTTCGCGGCACCGTGACGTGAACGTCGAGTATGAACGCGATCGAGTGCTTGGGGACGCTTGGTTCGGTGGCTGGCTTGGCTGCAATTTGCCTCAGAATGGCACTGGCATGCGAGACGGAATGTGCGGACAGCAATGCGTCGTTTGAGGGTGGGGTGGTTACGATTGGGCGCGCGTCGCGCGTGGCCTCGGGCGCGCATGACATTGATCCGAACGCTGGCTGATTGTCTAGGGAGCGCGTGGGAATTACTCTTCGCATGGCCATGGCTGCAGAGCCGAGCTGGTTGGCTGAGTCGATCGCTTGGTGTTGGCTTGTGGCTCGTTTGGTTGGGTTGTCGGGATTTTGTCGTTCGTCGTTCGACTAGGACTGTTTGAAGCGACGGCGGGAGCCAGAGTGAATGAAAGCCACGACCTGACCCTGCCCACGATGAACAGGATCTATTCTAAACCCAGCGCTGAGTCGAGTGAGTGGGTGAGTGCATAAGAGCTTGAGTGGGGGAAGGTCGCCACGAAGGGACACTCGCTCGCTTGTTCGCTGGCACTCGATGGTGGCTTCGCGAGTGATCTTTCTCGCTCTTTCTTTGGCCTTTTGGCTGCGGAGGTTTCTTTCTTTTTTTGCCTCCATAACGGTCGCCGTCTAGCTGACCCTTGGTGGCATTCTCCGTCTGCTTGGACCTTGGCTCGGAAGCTTCGAAGGCGGTAGGTTGGTTTCACCCAAGTAACTGCCGCCGCAGCGTGCTTGGGGGCTAAGAACAATGCAAAGGGCGTGACTTGGCTGTGCAGGAAGCACTGAAGGCAAACCCCCACAGACTGAACAAGCCAAAAGGAGTCGTTGAGCTGTGTGAATTGGTAGTTGACTCGCTTGGAACAGACCAGGACGAGACAGGGAGGGGCATCACCTCATCCCGTCTGAGCCATGTAATAGGACGTGACTCGAACTGCGTGGCCGGAGCAGTGATCCAGCAAGAGCTCGAACCGAAAAGAGCGATGAATCTCTCACATCAAAGTACTGGCTGGCTACGTCGAGCAAACCCACCGTCTCTGGGCTTCCCATTGCCGCCTTTGCCACTGATTGACCCAGTTTACAGCACAAACTGTAGTGATGTACAAGTTGACGTGGCACTTGTTCAACGCGAAAGGACGTGAGCCAATTGCACTCCGCACTGGACGAGAATCCTTCGTCGAGTCCAAACGGTTCGCTTTGACCTTCAAAAAAAGCACCAACAAGACTCAGCAAAACGCTGGAGAAGACCATGTTGCGCCGCTCTCAAGCTCTTTGGTTTGGAGATTTCGTCGTGTTTGATTGGCCAAAATTGGTCCTATGCAGTGATTTGATTGGTTCGTTGTGAGTTTGGCGCGAACACCAACGCCAAAAGTGACCAAAATATGAAAGACGAGTCGGAAGAAGAGTTTTCGTTGGAAGAAGAGACAGAAGAAGAAGAGGAAGACGACGACGACGAAGATTTTGACGCGAATGCTGACGAAGAAGACGAAGATGACGACGACAACGACGACAACGAAGAAGAAGATGACGAAGATGACGCGGAATCGGATTTCGAAGAGAAGAAGCAAAAGCCCGCCAAACGTCAAAGGAACCCCCCACGCACCAACCAACCGGCCCCCAAACGAGCGAAAGCAGCGACTCCACGAGCCAAAACAACGACAACCACCACGACTTCAAAGCCAATGAAAGTGGATAACCCCAAAGCCAAAGCATCGGCACTTTCTTCTTCTTCTTCCACGCCGTCCAATCCGCAAACTCAAGTGCTCGAGTATATGCGCAGTGTAAGCTGTTGCGGGTTCATTCGCTGGCTCATCCAATCTCTCTCTCTCACACACACACTTGCTCTTACCCCTCCTGGCTATGTCATTTAGACCAATCGACCGTACAGTCTACTTAACGTCTTTGAGAACCTGCATCGAGCCATCCCAAAGCCCAATCTGACACGTATCCTCGACGCTCTGGTGGACAAGTGAGTAGCTGCATCGGTCCGCGAATGAGCCGAATGGCTGCACTGACTCTTTGATCATCAGAGAGGAATTGGTCGCCAAAGTCTATGGCAAGAGCAAAATCTATTGTATGAACCAGGACAAATTGCCGCTTCCATCGCCCGAAGAACTGCACGAAATCGACCAAAAGATCCAACATCAACAGCAGCAGTGTGAAGCACTTGAGAAGGAAGTCAAAGCAAGCGAATCGATTCTGTCAACCTTGCAACTGCAGCTCTCGGATGCCGATCTGGACGCGAAACTGGAGCAACTGGCCAAACAAGTGGACCGAATGGAGCAGGAGCTTGCAGCTGTCAGCGACAAAGCACAGCCACAAGAGCCGGTCTCTCCCAAACACAAAGAGAAGCTGACCAAGGACTTTGTCAAGTACAGAGTGAGTCCGGCTACGACTTTGCATCGTGTTGCTTAGTGTGCCTCACTCTACTAATACTGTAACGTGGTAGGCGGCATGGGTCTCTCGTAAGCGCATTGCGATGGAAGCGATCAACCAAATCGCCGAAGGAATGGAAAAGAGAGTCAAAGAAGTCAACGAGCTGTGCTCCATCGAGACCGACGCGGACGTAGGAGTCAAAGAGATCCCGTCTATTTAACGACACC
Source organism: Paralagenidium karlingii (assembly GCA_027475765.1). NCBI lineage: Eukaryota > Oomycota > Peronosporomycetes > Paralagenidium > Paralagenidium karlingii. Next base: position 17,144 of record JAMFLO010000239.1, read on the forward strand.
AACACTGGCTTTTGTATGCTGCTGGTTCCATCGCTCAAGCTCCTCGTACGATCATTCCAAAAAGACAACTTGAAAATCCGCCGTCGCTCACACTTTTGAGTGCAGAGCGTGGTGGCACGTTCATTTTACGGTTTCAGGCGAGGAAGCGTTGACGGAGGCGGTACATTGGGTTTGCTGGCTGTTGCTACACTACTTATGGACGAACTCATCTGCGAGGGCTGCTTGGGGAGAAGCCCAAACTGAATTCGACCAGCATTTGCATTGATCGGCCTTGGATTCGTTGGCGCTGCGAGGCGAGGAAGTGTGCCATGAGATGGGGGAAGCTGTTGCTTGGCTAGGTTGTCTCTCTTGTAGGTTGTACTGGTGGCTGCTGAGCCTGCAATCGGCCTTGTCGGTGGCATACTGGACCATTTCCCTTGACGTGCAGCGGCTCCTCCATTGACTTTTGGCAGCGGTGCGAGTCGATTTGCTGGTCGCTTGTTGTTTATGTTTGGCGTTGGCCGAGTGGAAGCTGACGCGGCTACTGACGGCTTGACCCACTGCTCTTTTCGCTTCTCAAACGACTTCTTCATATCCTCAAACTTTTGCATGTGCGGATTGTTCGCTTTCTTTCCCGAGGCTGCGCCGACTGGAGGTACTCGCACTTTTGGCAGCACGACGCGACCACCTTTGACTCTGTTTCCGCCAGATGTCGACGCTGCAGCTCCTCCTTGTTGGCCAGTTTTAGCAGCCCCCGAGGCGTTTAGAACCTGCTTCTTACGGTCCCTTGCAGCTTCCTGTTTCTTCTGCAGCCATCCGACGATCACCACATCCTGCTTTTTGGCCGTTTGCTGCGCGGTCTGCGCTTTTTCTTTCTTGAGAAAGATGCGTCGTTCGCGTTCGCTCATATTACGTAACAGCCGTTGGCGCTCGAGCCTTTTGGTGGTCTCCATGCTAGCGGAAGTGGCTTTCGCGGCGGCTGAAGCACTGGACGAAGAAGAAGACTTTTTGGTGCGCTTGTCTGGAACGCTGGTAAGATAGAACGTTGAGCGCTTTTCAGGCGCCGGGATGGTCTTGTCTCGCTTTGGTTTGGCAGCCACTGGTGGTGGCTTTTTGTTTTGGCGAATCATCTTGTTTTTGCCTTGAGCCATTTGGCTCGAAGCGCCTGCCATTTTGACGCGATACACCGTCTTGGATACTTCTTTGCCATCGGACGATGCTACGTGTTTGCGCTTTTGAAACTTGACGTTGGTCTTGCTGCCAACTGCATCGCTTGGCTCTGATGGATGCTGGTTATTGAGGCTGCTGGAGGTGTCCGACAGCGCTGCCGCGCCCGTCAGGTCCACGTCACCATCGTCCAAGATGCCGGTGGACTCCAGTTGGCGAATTCGTTTCTCCAATTCCACGAGTTTACCCAACGAATTGACGACATCTGCCTGTGAGGTGGTCGCTGCTTGGTCCCGCTGTTTCTGCAGTTCCATTCGGGTCTGAAAGCTTTGGTACTCGTCCTGGTCCTGACGCTGGTTGTTGTTGGATGGCGTGCCGAGACGGCTCTGGACGGCCGCCTTGGGCTTGGAGGTCTCCAGTTCCTGTACTCCCTGGCGATACTTGAGTCTTCGTAGACGCATGTTTTCGCGCTGTTGGAGTGTCTGTTTGAGTCTTTGAAGGTGCGCGAGATGCCGCTGCACATCGTTTTCCATGCGCAATGCGTCGGATTGTTCTTGGCTTTCAAACTCACGAAAGAATTCGGCGTTGACCTGCAGCGGCTTGAGCTGCTCTTCCTCGATGACTTGTTGAAGGCGTTGCTGGCGCTCCATGGCTTCTTCTTTGGTAAAAGTGGACGAGAGCTGCAAGTCTTCGCTTTTGAGCTTGTTGGTTTTGATGATGGCGGCCTTGAGTGCTGCCTCATTGGCCAGTTTATGCCAGTTCAGGAGCTTCATTTCTTGCTTGAGCTCTTCTGCTTGAGAAGTGGGAGGAGCCGGCACATCTGGTTTGGCCGCTGATCGCATCTTGCGGGAAGTCGCTTTGGCCAACGACTCATCGCCTAAGTGGTTCAACCCGTTGGCATTGTTGCTTTCGTCGCGAGGATCGTGATGCGCGGGGTCTTGCTGGCTGGTTGCCGACGCGTCAAAGCTGTCCAGTTCCTTGACCCACCCGGCGTAGTCGACGGTCGCCGCGACGGTCGCCATCTCCCATACAACAAATGCTAGTCACAACCCAATGCAGTCCTCGGCGCGCTTGCTGCTGCTCGTGGCGAGGTCTGGGCATGCAAGCGATAAATATAGCTCCTCGAAATGGCTCACCTGCTGCATGCTGGGAGCCAAGAACAGCACGAAACCAATCGATCGCTTGGTCTTCCATCAACTGTCCACTGCAAAACACAACAAGAAGCAAGATGACTCAAGTCCCAAGAAGCAGCAAAGCTCTGTCCTTTCATTTGATGCCGAGATGTTGTGGTCACCCCCACCAGAGGGCCACCCGATCCATCGATTCATCCAAAGCATTGCACTGACCATCCACTGCACTGCACTGATCTATTGTCTCTTCCAAAGCCAGTTGACCGGCGACTGCTGATCTGATCTGATCTGTTCTGATTTGGATGCGAGGTTCTTCCTATCCAGGCAGCCCTGGCGTGGACTCGGCGTACTCGAATAATTTCCCTTCTAAAGACGCAAATGTGAATCGCTCAATGGGCACAATCTCGAAAAAGCTCTCTTCGCTTTCATACGCCTTGCAACAATAAGTTGAAGTCGGATCCACTGGCGGCGCCCACTTGATGCGATACTTGTCAATGGGAGACGACGACTTGAGGCGCTGGATCTGGTTCCACCACTTGATGTTGCCGTCCGAGCCCAGCTTGGCACCATTGCGATGCATAAACATAACGTCACCGTTGGGATCGTACTGCACCATGGTCATGCCACAGAATCCCTGCCCTTCCTTGAAATCACCTGCCAAAGCGGCGGGGGTTTCAATCATGTGATACGTCGAATTCGTCTTGATCCATGCGAAGCGGAACAAGTCCTTATCGCCATACGCTAACCGCAGCGTTTCCAAAAGGTTCGGGCGATGGAATGCGTAATAAAACAGCACGTCAAACGCTTGTGGATGGCGTTGACGATCCAGCACCAGTTGAGCACTCTCTTGCTCAAACATGTCCACAAACGGCATGTTGAGCGCCTGCCAGAGCAACGAGTCGCCGTGGGTGTTGAAAATCGTGTTGCGCGGGTTCCAAAAATCGGGCCAGAACACGGCACCCGTGTCGATAAACTGTTTGGTATAGAACAGATACGATGGGTCGCGCACGGGTGCATTGTCGGCATCCAGAAACAGCAATTGACGGAAATGCGAGTAGTACAACGCATACACTTTGGCGTTAAAGCCACCAGCGTTTGGATCCAGAATCTTGTTGAACGTCAGCGGCGCAAACTCTCTCTTGAGCGCCTTGGAGATGGAATCCGTAGCGTCCATTTCTTCGGGCCGGAACCAGATCTCAATGGGAAGCGTGCAACCGTACGAGCGGATAAGCTTGACCGTAGCATAGGTACTGGCCAAGAGCTTTGGGTAAATAACCATGAGAATGCCCTTTTCGACCGACTTGGTGGCGATCTCGTTGTCCTTGAGATTGGGCAAGGCATAACCTGGTTCCTTGGCCTTCTGCATGGCAACCTCGGATTCGGCCGCAAAATTGGCGAAATCGGGCGCCTCCGAGCATTTAAACTGCACGTCTTTGGTCAGCGCGTTGCATTTGGACTGCATGACGCGGAATTTCTCTTTGGTGTTGACGTCCATGACCTCACAAAAGCCCGAAGTGCCCGCCTTGATCGGGGTGTCGCAGTCCTGGTCGCCCAAAGGCTCGCGCGAGCCATACGGATCGCAATCCACCGTGGCACGCCACGAGACGCACTTGAGTTTGCGCACTTTCAGCGGCTGCACGCTCAGAATGTCCGGAATGGCCTTGACGCGTACGTTTTCCATGAGCACGAGATTCTTCTCAATGCGGCTCTCGGCATCCTTCATGTTCTGCAGAAAGAGCTCTTGCTGGCTGATCCAGTTCTCGATCTCCTCGCGGTTCTTCTTGTAGACCTCGTTCATCTCCAGCGACTCGCCGTCGGTGGTGCCGCCTGTGCCAAAGGAGAACACACCACCCGCCGTGTTGGGGCGCAGACCGCCGCCCGACCGGTTCAGCGGATCAGCACCGCGGTTCCACGTAGAGAACACGAAGAAGACCATCATCAGCAGATATAGCGCGAAGGCCGCCAGGATCACGAAGCGGATTTGCAGGTATTTGCCCATCCCTTCATTGCCTTTCTTTCGTCCGCGCGGCAGCATGTTGGTCAGTTGCCTCTCTCCCTTGCAGCTTCCACTGACTCACTCACAAGTGTACGTGGTGGTGGCGGTTCCCAAGTCAGACCTTTTCGAACCAAATAAGGGACACTGGTCCTTAACCGACAGGCGCGTGTGCTCAAGGAGACAATGGATCAAAGCAAATAGAGCAATCAACTTGATCACTCGTTCAGAAATGCGGGCAATTAGGACTTTTGGCATCAGATGGTGAATTGAAATGGACCTGAAGAAACACACCAACATGGTGATGGCCCACAAGCTAGCAATCTCGAGTGTGTAACTGGTATCCCGCGATGCAGTTGTAACGCTTCACCAATTAGCTAATAACCGATAGGTACCACTTTCGTGTTGCAAACCTTGAACCGTTACACAGCTCTCTACAAGCGGGTCTGACGTGAGGATCGCAACCTCTTGAAGTCATGCGCCAGTCGTTCGCCTCTCGCTTTCTCTTCATTTGACGTTCTAGATCTCTTCGTTGAGTACTCAAAAACAACAACCAACCAACTCTCTTGCTGTTTTCGTCTGATGGTTCTCCTCACAGGCGACGCACAGCCCCATCTTTGATGGAGACCCGTTCGACCACATTATTGGTCTCATCACCTCCACTGGTTTCCGGTGTGGTTCCATATTGCTCCTGTCTGTACACTGATCCGCCAGTGGATGCTCCTTTACAGAATCTAAATGCACATGCGACCAACAGCAGCAGTACCAGAGCACCAGCGATCACTCCAATTAGCACGCCAGTGGACCAGACCGAGCCGTCGACCGACTTGTTTCCCGTGGTAGAGTCACCAACAGAACTGGACGAGGCCACAAACGCAAAAGACTGGTTGTCAGACTGGAGCACGCTGCGGCCGATCACAGACGCTTCCACCACGATATCTCCGGTCGGTCCAACCAGGGAAGGATTTAGCTGATTGGCGGCAGCTAACAAGTCCTTGTACGCAACCTGCACCATTTCAACGTTGTTGACGGTGTCCCGACCATCCGTCTTGCTGCTGGCCGTGAGCGGAGCAAACTCCTTGACGCCATTGGCATCCGGGTTCGAGAGTCGGATCACCAGATCCAGATCATTTTGAAGGGTGGTGGCACTTCGACTCGCACCTGCCGGATCGGTCCAAACCAATGTCGCGCGCAAGTCAACATCTCTCGGTACAGTAAAGCGGATCACAATCTTCTTGCCGTGTTTCACGATCGGTTGGCTTCCGTTTGTGTTGTTGGGTAAAAAGAACAGTGACGATCCTCCTCCAATCCCACTAGCAGAAGCAAATTCTGCCAAATTGGACATGTTGGGTTTGCCATATCCCTGATACACGTCAGGGTACTGCAGAGGCAAGGTCTTGCCGGCCACATAACCGCACGAGGCGGCACCGTCCTTGGGCATAATCGGAAGTCGTCGTCGTAGTCCTTCACTGCTGTGAATAATCAGCGCTTTGAGCAAAGCCGAAGGGATATACTCCATGGCATATCGGTCGTCCTTCACGCCATCTTTCCACCATCCATCCCGAAGCCACTCATACAACAGGACTGCCATGCCCGCTACCACCGGAGTCGCCTGGGAAGTGCCTTGCAGCGAACAAGTATCCGACGTGGTAGCAGTGGAACCTGGCTTTAACGACTTGGCAGAGATCAGTGTCATGCCTGGAGCCACGATGTCGGGTTTCAGTCTCCCGTCAGAAGTTGGACCTGCAGACGAAAAGTCTGCGACAGAGAACTCGTTGAAGACTTCGGGACAGTTGTGGAACGGTGAATCGCCGCCAAAAGAAGCCGCCGCATTCAGTGATGCACCGACAGTGATCACGTTTTTTGCGCCAGCAGGTGATGCAATGGTGCCAGTAGCCCCGGTGTCATCACTTACTTTTGGAGTATTACCGGCTGCGACAACGACTAGTACTTCCGGGTTCTCGTATAAGAATTGGTCCAAATCCCGAGCCAACCCAGAGTAATCACTCTCATTGGCACCCCACGAGAAAGAGAAAATGCGCGCTCCTGCCTTGATTTGAGACTTGAGTAGAGACGATGCCTCCGGAGTGATGGAGAGATGCACCGGACAACCACTTTCACCAATACAGTTCCGATCTTGAGTGCCAATGTCCATGAACGCAATCTTAGCCTTGGGGGCGATGCCCATGTCGCCCTTCCCAGAGTTGGAACTGCCTGCCAAGATTCCTGACACATGGGTCCCATGGCCACACTCTCCACTGTCAGACTGATCAAACCGATCCCCCCAATCATTATACAACACAACTTTTCTAGCGTCTGGTCTGACATCTCCGGACCCATACGCGACACCTGAAACCTGGTCGAACTGGTCGTGCTTGACGTACAATCCAGAGTCTGTGATGCCGACGACAACGTTGTTGCCGTTGATACCGTGCTTCTGTGCGTCATTAATGCCAACCACATCTCCAACGTATTCATCCAAACGTCGCGTCATGGTCGATTTTCGCAATAAAGCACTGCGACTCAGCTCCATACGACGATCGACCCACTCGACTTGATCAGTTGCAATTACTAGCGAAACGGCGCGCGTCCACGTCTCCAACTCATGGAAAGATCGCAAATACAGCATGTTGGGGCGTCCATCAATCCTACCATCACTTGACGGCAACTGAAAGGCATTCGTAATGCCAGAGAGCGACTTGAATTGGTCCGATAGAGTCTGCCAAACCGTACTTCGATCGCTATCCCTGATCAAAGCGATCTCCATGGCTGGCGTTTCCATGGTCTCGTCGTTGGAAAGTCGTTCAACACTTCGTGCGAACGGCATAAGTTTGAGGATGGCTGGCAATTCGGTCACGCTCTCGATGCAGTCAAATTCGTTAATCTGCTGGGCGACAGATGCAGAAACGTGCGCCAAAATGATGGTCGACGACGCAGAGGAACTGTCGCTTCGACTGATAAACGGTGTGAATGATTGGTTGGAAGACTCTCGGATCTGCTGCACGCAGCTTCGTTGATCTGAAGTCGAATTCAACTTAAAAAGCGTCGGGAGAGCCTGGCTGTGGGCTGTTTGTTGCGAGTCGCTTGGTGGGGCAACCTGGTCGAGCGCCTGCTGCAGGAACTGCAACTGACAAGCATCAAACCGAGCGTCAGCGCCTGTAACTATGGCATCGTAGGCATCGAGAAGCTGTCGGGTAAAGTTGGCGAAGAGCTTTGGCGCCGATGTGCTGGTCAAAAGATGTGCATTTGGAAGCTCAAAGCCGACCGAAATCTTGGCGTCGCCTTCGGTTTGGCGACACGTCAAGAGATTCACTGATTGGATAGGCTGGTGCTGCGCCAGAGAGCGTTGCTGCAGTCGTCGCAGAGAGCAAACGGAGGAATCGCACTGGGAGAGATCTGGACGGAAATGGCTGGCGCTGCAGTGGTAGTGGCATAGACTCTCGGCAGACGCGAACTCGAGGTCAACGGAAGCTGTTGTCGTGTCCTCCGCTAGTGCAAACGACAACGCGAACACCCCAACCGCAACAGCCCGAACGCACTGCCACCAAGAGACGACAAGGCTCCTACAGTTCATGGTGGCTTGATTGATTACTCTCTCTCTTTCTCTCTCGCTGTCGATGGATCCACTGGCTCAAGAAGCAGAGGGAATTCAATCCAATGCGGGCAAAATGCCTTGTTGGCGGCGCCACTCAAGTTACACTTTGGTGGGTACACCAGCATCCATCAACACATGGTGTTTTGGTCTGATTGACGGAGCGGTTAAGGTGTTACAAATGCAACTTATCAGTTAGTAAATCAGCCACCAACTGGCTTCCTCTTGAGTCTTGGGGCTGTCCCTCTTCACAAAAGTCGGTGCACAGGAATCCCAAAAGGCGGCGTCATCAAACCTCCCTCCTCATCCACAAGGGATGTCTTGTCATGACGAAGGAGTGGCAAATTGGGGCCAATGCTACATCATGGCAAGAGTCTTGTGCTTTGTATCTTGCCGCAAGGACGAAAAGCGATCTCTTCCGCCAAGAACACAGGACAACGACCGAATAGCTCCATTCACCAAGGAAAGGCAGCAGTTGTAGGTATCGAGCGATACTGTACTTTCTTGTTAGGGACGTCTGTGTAAACCTTGGGTTGACTGCAGAGAGCAGATCAGACATCGCCATCGTTAGCAGGATGTCTGGTGGACAATCTTTCACGGGTGGGCGGGCCCACTTTATGATTGGTGAGCCCACCCACCCGCGAATGATATCAGGTGTTTTGTGCGGAGACTTGTCGGGTCGGGTGGGAAACCGGGCCGGGTTTGGGTCTTAGTCGATGCCCAAAAGATCCGACGACAAGCCACACCTGCCACACCAACGTCACGACCCCACCCAAAAGAGAAACTCAGTCCAGAGGACCCAACGCCACTCACTTGTCAACGCGCCGTCTCGTTGCCGCGTGCTCTTTCCACTTTCTGTCTGTTGGTTTCATGGAAGTCGTCGGCAATCTCCCGTACGAAGTGGTGGCTGCCGCCTCCATCGCGGCCGCCGCATCAGTCGCTGTCGCCGCCGCCTGCACTGGGCCTCGTCGCAAAGTGCTTCCCGATCGCCAACGCCGCCGCGATGACATCAAACAGCCACAAGAGCAAGCACAAGAAGAGCAGCAGCCAGACGTGGAATCCACTTCGGAATCCGATGGATCGCCGTCCATGACGCGCAACAAGCGCCGCAAACTGGCCAAAAAGGCAGCCAAGCACAGAGCCAAGCAACAATCAACGGAAGCGAACGACCATGCAACCCCCCAGCAGGAGCAACCGCAGGTGGTCGTGGACGAACTCAAGCGCATGGCCCAGAGCAAGTCGCGCTCCAAGGTTGTGTACACGTTCCTGGACGACAACGGTAAAGAAACTGTCAACTACACCATTGAAGAAGTAGATCGCAACGCGCGTAAGATCGCCGCGACGCTGCAACAGGAAGGTCGCATCAAAAAGGGCGACCGCGTGATGCTTTGCTATCCGCCTGGATTGGACTTTGCCATGGGGTTTTGGGGTTGTCTGTATGCTGGTGCCATTGCCATTCCTGTGTACCCACCGTACCCCGGGACTCTGGCCAAGGATTTACCCAAATTCAATCGCATGGTAGATGATTCCGGTGCCAGAGTCATCCTGACCAACCGCACGTACCATCTTGCCAGCAAAATGGCTACGGTCAAGGGCTACTTCAGCGTGAATTCCGACGAAAAGCAGGCAGCGACTACTTGGCCACAAGACGTGAAGTGGTTCACCACCGATTCGATCTCAGATTCGGTCGCGACCAAATACAACGACCAACATCTCACTGCGCAAGATTTGGCGTTTTTCCAGTACAGTTCGGGATCCACCTCTGCGCCAAAGGCCGTCATGGTGTCCCATGGCAATCTCAAGGCTCAATTGCTTACCTGGGACTGTGTGCTGCCCACAGACACCATGGTCTCGTGGCTGCCATCGTACCACGACATGGGTCTTGTTGGGTTCATCATCACGCCGTGCATTATGGGTGCACGATGTGTGTCGATGTCGCCCATCTCGTTCATCAAGGATCCAGCCATGTGGATGCGCATTGTGTCTAAGTACAAGGCCCAGATTGTCTGTGCACCCAACTTTGGCTACGCTCTGGCTGCCCGAAAGACTAGTGATGCTGCCGCGAGCAAAATGGATCTGAGCTCTTTGAAGCAAGCCATTTGTGCGGCTGAACCGATCCGCGTGGAAGCACTCGAAGCGTTTACTTCCAGATTCCGAGACAATTCGGGCTTCAACCCAGAGACATTCAACTGTGGATATGGTCTCGCAGAAGTGACTCTGGTCGCGACGGGTCAGGACCCGCATGTGCGTGCTTTGCCAGTTGTGCTTCGTCTTCGCAAGTCGATTCTGGAGACCAAGCGCCAAGTTGTAGAAGTGGCCAAGGACGTGGAACAACAAGACGATGTGATGACCTTGGTTGGCTGTGGTATGCCCAAACCGACTTTTGAAGTGATCATTGTGGATCCTGATACGCGCCAAAAGCTTAAAGAGAACCAAGTCGGGGAAGTCTGGATTCGCGGTGCAAGTGTAGCGCAAGGGTACTACAAGAAAGAGGAGTACACCAAGCAGATGTTCCAAGCTCAATTGGCGAATGATAACAGCGCAGCTCAATACCTGCGAAGTGGTGACATGGGTTTCCAACGTGGTGGGCAGCTTTTCATCACTGGACGTCTGAAAGACTTGATCATCATTCGTGGACGAAATGTGTGTCCTCAGGACATTGAGTTGTCAGCTGAACTTGCCCACTCCGACGTTCGTCCTGGCTGTGTTGCCGCTTTTTCCGTTGACTTGAACCGTAACAAGCACGTGGAAGAGGCTGTGGTGGTGGTAGCCGAGGTCAAGGGCAAGGCGTCAACCGACGTGTACAAGCAGATTTGCGTTGCCATTGCCCAACAGGTTCTCGCGGACCATCAATTGAGTTGTGCCTCCATTGTGCTCTTGCCTGTGCGAGCCATTCCTAAGACCACCAGTGGCAAAATCCAGCGTAATGCAACTCGTATGAGATTCTTGGACAACTGTGGATTCGATCCAAAGCCGCTGTATGTGCATGAACAAGATGTTTCTTCAGCTGCATTTCAGACCAAGCTGCCGGCTACACCAATGATCATTGAAAAGAGCAATTCGCTGGCGCAAGAGAACGACACGGAGACAGCCATCAAGACTCCGGACGAGATTTTGGCGTGGCTTCTGGAGCGTGTCTCTGCTGAAGTGAACCAACCAGCTTCCGATGCAAGCTCTGGGGAACCCTCTTCCGAAGAAGCCGCAAACTCGCACCCGGAGTCCCGCGGAGAGGCGTCAAAGATTGATCCCTCGACGCCGTGGACTTCGTTTGGACTGGACTCGATTGCTATTGTGGGTTTGTCGACCGAGTTGGGTGATTTCCTTGGATGTGTCATTCCACCCTCTGTGTTTTTCCAGTATGATACGCCTTTGAAACTTGCCAATGCACCAGGTCTTGCGACAGGAAATGTGGAAGGTATCGACACCAGTGAAGACGGTTTGAACCAGCCATCCAAGCCAGTGCAGTCGTTGGAGGATCTGGATGCGAGCTGCTATGACTTTGATCAGTTCCCTGAAGTCGTGCATCTCCGCAAACAAATGGACGAGTTTCATCAATCTGGCCTTGAAGTTCCGTATCTGGATGTGCTTCCTGTGCCTGCAGAGCGCAAGGATAGCACTAACTTTAACACCTACAACTATCTTGGTCACGCGCAACATAATGAAGTCGTGGCAGCTGCCAAAAAGGCCGTCGATGTTCATGGCACCACCATGTCTTCGTCACCGATTGTGGGTCAAACGCTTGTGAATGATGCGCTCGAGAAGGCACTTTGCAACTTTTTCCGTGCCGAAAGCGCTGTGCTGTTCGTGGGTGGCTGGGTGTGCAACGTCACGACGATTGATGCGCTGGTGGGCAAAGGAGATCTGATCCTGTGTGACGCATTGAACCATGACTCGTGTGTGACCGGCCAACGTTTGTCAGGCGCGACGATTCTGCCATTCCCTCACAACAATGCTGACGCTTTGGAGAAGCTGTTGGAACGTGTTCGTCTCCGATATCGCCGTGTGCTCATCGTCATCGAGGGGGTGTACTCGATGGATGGTGATTTGCCTCCGCTGCGCGAGATCGTGGAGCTCAAGAAGAAGTACAAGGCTATGTTGTTCCTGGACGAAGCCCATTCATTCGGTACCATGGGCGAAACTGGTCGCGGCATGATTGAGCACTGCAACGTGGACCCCAAGGACGTGGATGTGCGAATGGGCACCATGAGCAAGGCGTTGGGTTCGGTCGGTGGGTTCATTTTGGGCTCCAAATCTGTCGTGGATTACTTAAAGTATTGCGCTGGTGGCTTTGTGTTCTCGGTGGGCCTTGCACCCTCGGCTGCCGCCGCTGCACTCAAGTCAATTGAGCTGATGACCAAGTCGAACCGCAAGACCCAGCTGTTGCAGCAGCGAAGTCGCTACTTTTACGATTTGTGCCAAAAGTACAACTTGCCCGTGGGCCAATCGGTGTATCGTGGTGCTCCCGTGGTCGTCGTGATCATTGGCAGCACCATCGCTACGGCCAAGTGCTCCACGTTCTTGCGTGTACGCGGCAACATCAACGTCAAGCCTATCGTGCATCCGGCCGTGGAGGAAGGCAAGTGTCGTCTGCGGTTCTTCATCTCGGCGCTCCACTCGGAAGCCCAACTGCGTGCTGCCGTGGAGTTGTTGGCGCAGTACATGCAGCTGGACCAGCACCAGCCCCAACAACAGTTGAGCGCGTGAGCTGGTCCTCTGGTCGAGCGAGAGACAGCGTGGATGGACAAGTGAGATGCAATTGCGTGTCGTCAGTGGATCGTGTCGAAAAGCCTCGTTTTAGAACATCTTTGGTCTCAATACTACATGTCGAGTTTCTTTAGAGCCAATTCCAGATACATGAACAATCCGTGGAGGATCTGATTCGCCGGCCATCTGATTCGCATGACTAGCACGGCACCATGTCATCGTGTGGTTGTCACCATCTGGTGTCCAAGTGTCTGACGGTTTTGTTGTCGGGTCTGGGTTTGGAAACCGCCTGTATCAGCTGAAGGGAGAGTTGACGCGCGCTGATTGGTCGAAATTAGTGCGCCACATCACACCGCCGACCAAAGTGGACAACCGCAATAATCAGCCACTTTGAGTAGGGTCCTTTGGCGGCAGCAGTGACGGCCAGCAACTAGCTCTTCTGCTCCTTTCTGCTTCTTTGTTGACTGACTGACTGGCAGACAGACAGAGAGAGAGATGCGTCCTCCTAGTTCCAGTGCCAATGGCTTGGGCTCCGTGTCCACTTGCGCCAGTCCCAAGCATTTTCTGCTGTATCTCTGCCTCATCTTCGTCTTTGCCTTTCTCTCGTGGATGCAACTGCTGCAGCAACGCTTTGCGGTTGTGCCACCAAGCGATCTGGTGGCCTCCATCTTGAGTGACAGCCATGGCCAGAACAGCAACAGCAGCGCGGCCAGTGTCTCGGACCTCATGACCGTCAACGCGCCTTCTAGTGGAGCCGCCCGAGTGCGGTCTCTTGAGTGCATCAAATGGCGGCAAACGGGTCGTTGCGACCCCGATGGACCGCGGGAGCCCCACAAAGACAAAGACTGTGACGAGTTCATCCACGCCGGAGTGTCTGGCTACTGCGAAGTGCTGGATCCGACCACCAACGAGACCTTTCGCGTCATGCTCAGCGGCTGTCGAAGTATTCGAGGCAACGCTAAGTTCAAATGCGCCTACGCACCGGAATTCGGGAATTTCGCACTTAACTCCCAGCTCCACGTGGACAAACGACTCGCGGATCCATCGTATGCTTTGCCGCATCTTGCTGCACTGTCCGCGAACGCGAGCTCCGGCTCGGCAACAGACGTGAATGTGAGCTCCAACGAGACTACCGCTGGTCCGAATCCCAACGAGCGTGGCATTGTGATGGTGGTGTATCCACGACTCTTGGCAGGCATCTACGCCACGGTGCGTGTGCTGAGAGCGCGCAATTGCGTGCTGCCCATTGAGTTTTGGTACCGACCGGATGAACTCAGCACCGATGGCAATGCAATCTTGCAAGAACTTGTGAACAGGTTTGGCCCAATCTCATTGCATCCAATAGAAGATCCCAACGCGAGACGGTTCAAGTCCAAGATCTATGCTATCTACAACTCGAGATTCAACAATGTGATGTTCCTGGATGCCGACAATGCACCTGTTCGAGACCCGACGTTCCTGTTTGACACGAAAATGTACAAGGAGAACGGTGCCATCTTTTGGCCGGATTACTGGAATCCGCGCAACTCCATGTTCGACATCAACAAATCATCACTACTCTGGCAGATGGTCGGAGTGCCATTCACGGAGATGTTTGAACAAGAAAGTGCCCAATTGCTGATCAACCGCCGGATCCATGCCAGCGCTTTGGAAATGCTGCATTTTTACGCGTTCAGCGAACCCAATTTCTTTGACAGCATGCGACTCGTATGGGGCGACAAAGATCTGTTCCGTCTTGCTTGGCTCAAGACCAATTCGAGCTTTTTCATGGTGACCACCCCACCAGCGATCGGTGGCCGAGTCAAAGGCAAAGACTTTTGCGGAATGACCATGATCCAACACGATCCCAACGGCGAGATCCTGTTTATGCATCGCAACAAGATGAAACTGGACGGCCTTACGGATGAGACCAGTTGGAGCCACGTGCAAAAGTTCAAGGCCGACGCGCCATTGGAGGAGTACGTCATCTCATGGAAAAGAGCGAAACGATTCTTTGGTGATCTAGATTTGTGTTACGACGCGGACGGCTCCGTGCTGGAGTACTTTGATCTGATTCCAATGCAAAACCTGTCTTTTGCGGGCTTTGAAGATGAGATCATCGCGTATGCAGCCGAAAGCACCAAGGTCTTGAACGACAACGAGTGAAATCGATCAGGTCGTGCGATTTACTGATGATTCAGTGCTTTTGCACACCCAATCAGGCGCGAAATGTCAAAAAGACCCATACGGAAGGATTCCAGGTCCAGGGAATCAGAGGGCGTCGTAGAAAAGCAGCCAACAGGCTCACAACGAGCGATAAGCCATTATAGCGAGCCATAGGCCCATCTCGCAAAGGGTAATTGTACGAGCCACTGCGAAGAAGTGTGGAAGATATGGCAAACGGTGCGCTTCTGAACGCTTTTCCAAGTGGATTATCTTCGGAATGCACCGAACCTGTCAAGTTCTTTTGCCGACGACCAGGATGCGACCCAAGAGAGAATACGAAAGCATACGAAGGCTGCGAAGGGACGATGGACAACGCTTTTTGCTCAACACGCAGGCTTGCTGACCTCGTAATGGAGGTCGATGATGCTGATACGGACTGTGACTGCGAATGCACCCACAAGGGCGGGTGCGACTGCTAATGCCATACCCCTGTGAGCAAAACCTGACTTGAAACGTGATGAACGACACTCCAGTTGATGAGTCGAGATCACTGCGCCGTTTGTTATTCAGCCTACCCACTCGCTTGCTTGTTCTTGTGTTGCGATAATGCCGCAACAGAGTTCTCGGCTGAGTTTGTTCCCGTTATTGCCGACTTCGCGATCAGGTGAAAGGCTGAGGATTGCAGTCTCGCGTGACGGACAGACTAAAACCTGACGATCCAATTCCAGCTCGTTCCACTTCAGACTCTGAAGTGCTCCACGCCGTGTTTTACCGCGACGGCTGGAGATTTCTGGCCGTTGGCTAGTTGTATCCGACCAGTTTCAGGGAAAACGATGGCAACGGACTTGATCTCTCGACCTCAAGTTGTGTCAGTTGTTTGAAGTGGAGGAGATGTCACAGTAGCGTTGAATAGTCACCACGCAGCACGTTCTCGGCAATCACACTGAGGGCTCGTTCATGGCAGCAGGTTCCATTCTCTTCTTGAATAGCCAGACTCGCGTCGCTGCATTATTCCCTTGGAGCCTACCAGTGTAAGTAATTCATCGCGATTAATGCCATTCCCATGCCATCATGCATACGAGAGATGCCATCCGATGCAAGCCTTCCTTGTCCCTTCTCGCCGAACCTGCGAGCTCTGAAGAGGCAATTGCATGCATTGCTTGTGTCGGCTTGTAACGGCCCTTTCTTTGACAAGCTGCACCACTTTTGTTGGCTGGTCTGCTGCCAAGTGCAAATCTGCCACGCCGACAGCCGCAATTCGGCATCGTAGAGAACCGATTGGTTGACTGACCTGCATCACCGAACGTGGGTTCTCTTTGGCTTTCGGCTGCTGCTCTGGTTAGCTGTAAATGGCTCGATTGCGATCGACTCTTTACGGTGTTTTTGCGTTCTATGTGGTGGTGCTGATCGTCGTGGCGCGGCTTTCGTGGTCGTCATGGCACAAGAGAATCGACACGATGGAGTCAGATGTGATGCGCCGAGTGTTTCAACAGAAGAAGCACACGCCGCATCCGCAGACAATCCAGTTGCCTTTGGCACGACCAACCATCTCCGTCTTGGATTCCGTCCAATTGTCCTCCGATCAACCACAAGCGCAGTGGCGCCAGTTTCGTGCTTCTCCACCACAACCGGAACGAGAACCTCTGGAGGATTCCGATTTGAACCCCGAGGCGGCAATGAAATCAACAGCTCTTGGACCTCCATTGCCATCGCCTGACCCTGTCTTCTCTACACCAACGACCCGTCCATCTTTCGTAGCTCCATCTGAAGCATTGGAGGAGAGAGAGAAACAGATGCAGCTCTGGTCGCAACAGCAGCAGCAAATATGGTCTTTGATCAATGAAAAGCAGCAAATGCTGGACGCACTCGAGCAAAACATCAGCCAGACCTACGCGTTGATCGAAAACGTGCGTGCCCAGACTCTTCCCGACGTGCTCCTAGCTTCAGACACCGGCCCTCGCCGGATTCGGCGGCTCAAGTGTCTGGGCTGGCGCCAGACAGGCGACTGTGACCCATATGGACCGCGCCAACCAGAACACGACAACACGTGCTTCGCGGTCATCCCTGGAGGCACTTCAGGCTTTTGTGAAGTCGTCGACTTAGACACAGGCGAGCATTTCCGCGCGATGCAATCGAAATGCAACAGCATCAAACCGGACGCCAGCTTTCAGTGCTTTTCAGCCGAGGACTTTACCAACTTTGCTGTTCTCGCGCAGCAGTCAGTGGACCAAAACATGGCAAAGCGAGAACGAGAGCTTGCGGAGAAGCACGCGCAAATGCAATCGACCCGACAGCAGCAACAACAAAACCAGGAAGAAACAAGAGGCATCTTGATTGTGATCTACCCAAAGCTTTTGCCAAGTGTCTACGCCACTGTTCGAGCGCTGCGAGCACGCAACTGCACGTTGCCGATCGAGCTCTGGTTCCATCCGTTCGAGACCAAGCCGATCAACCCGATCGTGGATGCGATCCTCGACCAGTTTGGTCCCGCGAGTCTGCACCCCATTCAACATGTCTACGCGACCTCCTTCAACGCCAAGATCTTCTCGATTTTGCACACCAAGCTGGACCACATTCTGTTCCTTGACGCCGACAACGTGCCAGTGCGGGACCCGTCATATCTCTTTGATTCCGACGAGTACAAAGCCACCGGCACGCTATTCTGGCCCGATTTTTGGCATCCTGAACACACCATTTTCAACGTTCACCAAGACTCGCTGCTTTGGCCGCTTCTGGACTTGGAGTTTGTGCCCATGTTTGAGCAAGAGAGTGGGCAGCTGGTGATAAACCGCAAGACCAGTGCGCGCGCGTTGGAGATGCTGTGGTTCTATGGGTTTCACCGCCCCAATCACTTGCATCGCATGCAGCTGGTGCACGGCGACAAGGATCTGTTTCGTCTCGCGTGGCTCAAGACCGGCACGCCGTTTCACATGATGATCAAACCGCCAGCCATCGCGGGCCAAGTGCGCCATGGGGTGTTTTGTGGAGCCACAATGGTGCAGCACGACGCCAATGGTGCGATCGTGTTTCTGCACCGCAACGCCAGGAAATTGCAGGGAAGCGAGCAGCCCGAGGACAGGATTTGGTTCTTTGTGCAGTCTTGGCGCAACATCGTGCCGGTCAGTCAGTATCAGATTCAGATCTATGATGGGACGCCAGCTTTTAACAAGGAACTGACGTGCTACGGCCATAGAGAAGCAGACAACGATCTCTTTGACCTCATAGCCTTTACATTTGGAGCCATGGAAGAGGAGATCTTTGCGTACGCGCACGAGAGTGCCACGCTCCAATGGTGATTCCGCCATTCCACAGAGCGTATTGGGACGCGACAATGACTCTCGTCCCATATTAGCAGTGGGTACCTTTGCCCAGTCCCAGCAACCAAAAGAAAGAATCCATCTGATTCTGATTATCAGATGCGTATGCATCATCCTCAAGAAGAGTAATCTGAGTCCAGCATTGTGTATTGTGTTTTGACTCAAAACACAGTGTAGGAGTACCTGCTATTGCGACAGCGTTCCATCCCCAGCCCTGTATGCAGGAGAACCAAACCGTGCGTCAGCCACTCCTTTTTAGAAGTGGCTCAAGTCCTATTTGGCAGTGCCAAGTGGTCTGATTGACCCTGTTTTAGGTGGGTCTACCCTTCTGTTCAGCAACCTGGGTTTGTTGCTTTTCTTGGGCTGTTTCTTTCTGCTTCCATTGGCGTGCTTTTCAGCAACTCGAAAAAGAGCCAAAAATTCAGCCGGTTTGGGCCTTGGTGGGCCACTTTCAACTTTCAGCCGGAGTGAGTCTATTTGCCGCAGCAGTCAGTGTAGTCAGCCACGTCGTCGTCTGGAGGTTGTCGTTTTTTGGTGTTCAGCATATTCAGCCCATTCAGCCTTAGCGGCTCCTCCAGCAGCACTTTCAGCAACCACTTTCAGCCACCACTCCAAGCCATCCACTGTGTAGCATAGCAGAAAAGATTGAAGTGCGTGTGCCGCCTTCCCCCAGCAGCAGAGGAAACCCCACAAAGTGGCTGAAGCAGTTCGAAGGAGTGATGGTCAGAGGCCCACGGCAACGACAATGGCGCAGATTCACGGCTTTCCTCTGGTGGAGCGTCTGCTTTGTGGCGCTTTTGGTGCGGTGTCAAGTCCGCGCGGCAGCTGAAGAAGGGTTCCGCGTTGTTGACACAAAGGGTCTGCAATTCCAGTCGCTAGAAGCGCTCTGTGCGTACCACTGCAGCGCTTTCCATTTCCGCCGCGATCTCTCCGAGTGTCAGCAACCCCAATGCGCCGAAAGACGGCGCCTACAACCTCAACAAAGCGAGGACAAGCCCCTGCGCGTCGTGAGTCTAATCTCCTGCCAGGACACGGCGCGGTCCAGCGTAAGTTTCCAGTTGAATTCGAGCGAGCACGCGTTGCCAAGACTGTTTGAACATTTCCAGCAGCAGCTGAATCAGGCGTTTGACGCCATGATCACAAGCGAAAATGCCACGATGGACGCCTGTCAGCTGCAGTTTCTGCAGCAGCAACTGACCGGCTCTTCTACCAGCGGCTCCAACGAACCACTAGACGAAGCGCAACGCACCGCAGCGTTTCCGATGCTTTTGAAGCTGAAGACCTCGTCCGACCAACGCAGGTGCATGCAGCAGATCCGGGAGACTTCGAACCAGTCGTTTACACCGTTTATCAGTCGAAGTGACAGCTCGTTTGCCGCGTCGACCATCGTGTTGGTGCATGTGGCCAGAGCCGTCGCCCAGCAAATCAACGACCTTGACTGCATCGAGAGCGTGACCCAGTTACCCGCCATTCTAAAACTCATGCCATTCGCACGAAGTGTCGCACGGACGGCTTTGCAGCAGACCAATGAGACGCCACCGATGGAGATTGCTTTGGTCAAAGGCAGCAATCGAACGTTGGTATGGCAGACGCTGTCCGACCAATTTGAAGATCTCACGGGTATTGTGAATGCCTTTGAGTTGCCTTCTCCCTCCAATGCCGCCGAGTTGGCACGAGAGCGGCAGCCCCATGCGTTGTACCTGCGGTCTTTTCATGAGATGGAATCGTGGGCTAGGGCCGTTTCGTTGGCAATTGGCAATGATCAAGTCGAATGGGTGGATCGTCATCTTCACTTGCGACTTCACGTGCTCCGCGATGCCATGACCATCTCTGTCAAGCATGATAATGACGAGAAAAGTGTGCGACGACTGGACCAATATGTCGAGGACCTGGTGGGTGTCAAACCCGCACAAGCGCAGGGTATCAAGGGCAACAATGTCGTCGTTGGCATCACCGATTCGGGTTTGTACATTGACCACGACCAGTTTGATCAGCCAGAGCGCAACATTTACGGTACCAACGCAATCAATTTGGATGCGCGCAAAGTCGTTCTTTACAACGACTGGGCGGACCACGTGGATGAGAGCGAGGATGTCACATGTGGCCATGGTACCCATGTCTCAGGTCTGCTGGCGGGAAGCTCCTTGACAGGCAGCGCACCATTGGGCATCGCAGCTAACTCCAAGATCGCGTTCATGGATATTGGAGCTCAAAAGGCCAATTGTTTGGGAGAACCAAAATGCCCTGTGGAGCTTGCTACCCCTGGTGAAGCATCGGATCTGTTGCAGTCTCAGATCAATGCTGGTGCTCGAATCTTTTCCTTCTCGTGGGGAACTCCCGGTAGCGACTACAGCGTTCAGGCAAGGGAGCTGGATCAGTTTATCTACGAGAACCCAGGAATTCTGGTGGTTGTCGCAGCTGGCAACAGTGGCGAGTCCAACGGCAATGGCCATGGCACCATCTCATCGCCCTCTGGCGCCAAGAACGTCATATCGGTGGGTGCATCACTCAATGCCGCCAAGTCTTTCAGCGATTTCCAGTGTCCACGCGTGTTTAATGAGCTTACGGTGGCGTCGTTCTCTTCAGCTGGACCCACGAGTGATGGAAGACTGAAGCCTGACGTGGTTGCACCTGGCATGTCCCTGATCTCGGCTCAGTCGTTGAAACCAGGCTCCACTGAAAAAACCTCCGCGACTTGCTCTCTGCAAGGTACCTCCCAAGCAACACCTGTGGTGGCTGGCATGGCAGTGCTGCTGTACGAATGGCTGCGTGACGGTTGGTGGAAGAACGGGGTCAAGGATGATGCCTTTGCGATGAAAAACATCCCAGCCGCATTGTTGAAGGCATTGATCATCCATAGCAGCCAGGGACTTCAACGGCGTTTGGCTCCAATACCACAAGGACTGACTTCATGTGGAACCCTGGAGAACCAGGCGTGGGCGCTCAAGTATCCGGATATGTACCAAGGTTATGGCAAGCCCAACATGTCGAGTGTCGCCGATTTTACGACGACTGCACACAACGGAACAAATCGGGAACAAACACTGTACTTCTTGCCCAACAGCACGGAAGGGAGTGAACCATCGGTGGAAGAAGGCAAAGAAGTGGTAATCTATTTTCTAGTGCGAAAAGGAGTGGATTTGCGAGCGACTTTAGTCTGGACAGACCCAGCCGGGTCCATTCGGGCGTCGAGTATGCTACAACATGATTTGGATCTCACGGTGCGGATTCGCAATGGCTCCCAGGTGTTTCGATCGCTCACAGCGGACAACACAACCGGTCGCGACGAGAAGAACAACGTCGAGATGGTTCAAGTGTCGTACGATGAGTTGGTGAATGCTGCGAAAGCCGAACCGAACGCAAGTCTAATTGGCTCCATGGGCGAGATTGTGGTGGAAGCACGAGTGTATGGAAGAAGTGTCAAGCAAGCCAAGTCCCAACCCTTTGCGTTTGTGGCATCTTCCAGTACCATTGGAACAGCCTCAGGCTTTGCCAAGAGCAGCGTGAACCAAACTTCGTGGTCCACAGGGTTCATCATTGCTGCTGTTGCCGGTGGTCTGGCGCTTCTTGTGGTGGTGGCGCTTTTGATTCACTGTTGCAGTCGTCGAAAGTCGCATCCTGCAGGCCAACGACACGGCACGTACGCCGTGAACACGACTCCAGCTCAACGCACCCGCCGTCATCGGCATCATCACGATCAATCTGAAGAAGTCCAAGCAGCCATTGCAGCCTCCATGCTTCCAACAGGAGACACTCGGTGTCCATTCTGCAACTTTTCGACTCCAGACGCCGTTGTGATGGTCAATCATGTGGAAGCGTTGCATCCCAACACCACCACCTCGATCCCTATCGTGGAAGTGTCGACCTCGGCTGCACATGCAGATGGAACTACGAGTGTGAACGTGAGCCAACCGAACGTCGACGAACGCTGTCCGTTCTGCACGTTTTCTTCTTCGGATGCGGTCATTCTGGTCAACCACGTCGAGGTGTTTCATCCTACAAGTGTGGTCGATGACAAGTGAGGGTCTTGATGGCTGTTTTGGTAATTTCTTCTCGCTTTCATTTTGTTTGTTGTGGTGGATTGTGTTTTTTATTCGTTAGGATCTGCTAACTTAACCGATAATAGTTACAAACAGTTTCTATGAAAGAGATTGCAATAAGAGCTATCCCAATGCTGTTTTGGGTGGGCGGCGCGAACGAATTCTGACGTGTAGTTGACGGTTACTCTCTTTCATCGCTCTCCCGTGACTTGTGGAGTTCTTCGCTAGTGTGAGAGGCCCGAGCCAGCCAGTTCAGTATCCGGCCGTCCAAGCGAGGACCAGACAGAGATAGACTCGTGAGCGGCCCCTGTCAAGAGTCCATATCGACTTCAAGGCGACGACCATCAGAATGAAGCTGCTGCCATCTTGTTTTAACTTGCATGCGAAAAGGACCCGACTTGTTCTTCCTGAAGCCTGAAGACCGGCCCTGGACACTGTCACCCAACACGCCAGTCTTCCGCTTCACCGACGCACTGGAGCAATCAGTGAGAACAATGCGAAAGCAACAACAATTGTGGTCGAAGAAGAATCAGGGTGGAGACCGTGAAGGAGACCCTTGTGACGATCCGCTCACGACATGATTCGATCCAGGAGACTTGCGCGGCATGGATCATCACTGCGGATGGCTGTTGCCTGACAATCACCAAAGACCGACACAGAGTTGGGCTATGACAGTGCGAACGAGAAAGAAGGGTATACAGCTCTGGCGTGAAACAAGTGCAACAACAACGAAACCGAGACCAAACCGTTTGGCGTGCAGTGGGTGGCCGATCTGACGCGACGTGATGTCTCGTTGCTGAGATTGGACGCTCCGTTCGAGACTTTCGGCAAAGTGAAGCCGGAGTACGCTGCCATGGCTGGACTGGGGTACAAAGAAGCTTCGTTTCGGGCAGGCAAAGTCTCCACTATACCGGCCCGTTTTCGATGCTTGCCACTTCTTTGATCCAATACCCTTCGCAACACGACTACCAGCAGATGAGCTTTTAGGCGGTTTACTATGCCAGTTGACGAATACCTTTTATTACAATCTGAATCGTCGGTGTGGCGCGGTGCTTGTTGTTTCTTCTTCTTACGTACCACCATGCATATTCATTCCGCAATGCCGTTCGCTCACTTCGGACGACCCACATACAGCTCTTTCCAAGTGGTGAAACGGCGAATCCTCATTGTGCCAATTGAACGTCCATCCACTCCATCACTGCCATGTCTGGAGCAGGCAAAATCGTCCAGAACACGAGTAATCATTTCCCCAAGAAAAGTGTCGACAACACACTCATTGAGCACCGACAGGTTCCTCTGGTGACACAAGCTCCAGTTGCCTTTGTCATTATTTCTGGGGTTCTGCCATACAACTTCAGAGGCACACTGCTGCCAATTGACAAAACGGCCGCACGTGGAATCCTGACGTTGAGGGCACTCCACTGCTTCTGGAGAGATCTGATGCTTGGTAAGCAGCCAAAAGGTCAATGGCTGCGTCCCCGCTTGTTTCGTCTACCTCCATGGAGCCAGAGCAAACCCGCCAATCCGAGTGTCGTGATCGTCAGCTCAGCGGCTTCCGTGCACCGCTGCTGCCTCTCAACACACAGACCCCCCTAAATACAGGACACTCCATCTACAAAGGCAATCCTTCTCCAAGGAACTTGAACTGCACATCCACTGGACTCAAGAGATCCCTCACGAGCATCGGCATCGTTCTCATGTGGCGCCAACAGCTTTCCATGAATCCAATGACCACTTCATGGCAACTCGAATGTCCATTTCAAACAGCTCCTTGAAGTCGGCTCTGTCTGTGCCAAGCGAGCGAGTTGACGAACGCTGATGTCATCGGTGGCCGCAAACTGCTTTCGAAATCGCTTTGGTGACAGGTACAATAACCGATACGATTCCTCAATGAACCATTAACCGTTAGTTTAGTGTTCTCCACCCCAACTTCCTCTAAAGAATTACCAAACTAACCCCTGGGCCGCTCACCTCCACTAATTGTTGGCGTAAAGCTCTTGTCGTCCCGCTCCAAACCTCCGCTTGATCCACTTGTTGAGAGAAAACTAGCAAAGCGATGGCGTCGTTTGAGACTCCGCAGGTGGACGTGAACGAAAGCGGCTGGGGGCCGACCACGTTGCCGGAACAATTTCTGAATGTGCCCTATGCGCCCTTCAACAAGGCCGACAAACTGGGCAAAGCTGCCGATTTTGTCTCGACTTATGTGTCGCGCAATGCTGGACGTAAGTGCATGGCGGCATGGAACCAGCTGACTGATGGGGTAGATTAACTGACGGACTGGACTAAATGCTGAATCAACGCAGGCTACGCTCGCGACCCTTCGGGTGTGAACGCCGAGTTCCAATACAAACACGACGCCGTCGAAGACGCGACGTTCCGTCTGGTGGACACGGCCAAGACCACGCGGCCCCGCGGCAACGATCGTCTTCGCCCGTCGTGGAACCAACAGCGCTTTGGCGGCCGAGGCGGTGGCTACAACCAGCGACGCTTTGGTGGCGTGGACAAAGGCGGCGACCTCACTGGCCCCAACCAACCCGGTGGCCAATCGGGCCAAATGCGCCTCAAGGGCCAGCAAAAGCAGAACAAGCGCTGGGACCGACTCACCAATGCTCGTCGCATGTTCACCAGCCGTCGTCGCGAAGACGTCAAGATTGATCGCATCGCGACCGTCAAGGTGCATTCCACGTGGAACATGATCCAGCAGTTTGATCTTGCCCAGGCCATGAAGCTTCAGGCCAATGTGCCATCTGTCAGCGACCTCAAGTGGTGCGGCGAATTACTCGAGTACGATCCCGTGTACGACCGCGTAACCAGCAAATCCGACAAGCGTCTGACCCGCTACGACGACCGTGATTTTTACTATGTGACCACCACCGAAGATCCTGTGATTGAAGAGCTGGCTACCCAAAAGGTGGCCAATGTGTTCGCCACGGATGCCATTTTGGCGCATCTTATGACATGTACGCGCTCAGTGTTCCCATGGGACATTGTGGTGCAGAAGGTCGGCAACTTGGTGTTTTTCGACAAGCGCGATCACTCCAATTTCGATCTCGTGACGGTCAACGAGAACGCGTCCGAGCCTCCGAACAGTGACGACCCAGAATCCATCAACCACCCAGACCGCCTCAGTCTCGAGGCCACCATGATCAACCAGAACGTGTCCCAGCAGTTTATGCACGTCAAGGGCGATTTCCGCAAACAAATGGAGCATCCCAACCCGTTTGCCGACGAAGAAGGCTCGTCGCCGGCTACTTTTGCATACCGATACCGCAAGTTCGACCTTGGCAATGGTCTGACTCTGGCAGCGCGTTGCGAAGTGCACGGCGTGGCTATCAAGAAGGGCAAAGAACAGTTGGTGTCGTGCTACGCGCTTAACGAGTGGGATCCCCGATCTTCCGGCATGGAATGGCGCAAGAAGATTGACTCACAGGTGAGAATTCGATGACCACTGCGGTCTTTGTGTGTCTGCTGGATGTCATTGGGGTCTCGATGATGCTCTTTGCATATATACGCTATTCTGAGGACTTGACCGACGTCGGTCCTTGAGGAAAACCATTCGTTGCTCCCTGAGAGATCTCCAAAGCCATTCATTGCATGCATTGTAGATTTATGTCATGGTATGTTGCTGATCCTTCTGTGCTTTTGTGTTGACAGCGAGGAGCCATTTTGGCAACCGAATTGCGCAACAACTCGTGCAAGTTGGCCAAATGGACAGCCCAATCGCTGCTCAGCGGTATTGACGAGATGAAGTTGGGCTTTGTGTCGCGCGTCAATGCCAAGGATCCATTCTCGCACGTGATTCTGGGTACCCAGTCGTACAATCCGGACACGTTTTCGAGTCAAATCGCTCTCAACCAGAACAACATGTGGGGTCTCATCAAGATGTTTGCCGAGCTCTTCATGGAAAAGCCCGAGGGCAAGTACGTCATCATGAAAGACCCCAACAAGCCCATCGTGCGCGTCTACTCGGTGCCACCGCAAACCTTCGAGGAAGAAAGCGAAGACAGCGAGCAAGAAGGCGACGACCAGGATGGCGAATAAGTGTTCCTCTCGTCTGGTTCGTTTGTATTGCTAGGAAAACCAACACACTTTGACCCAACAATCCCAATCAATTCAAGCGTGGTCTTCATGGACGTATTTAGGTAGTTGATGCGCCCTTTATGAAGTCTTTCTGGTCTTCCACCGCGCTCTTTGTGATGATGATCTGTCGTCGTCTGGCATTCTTCCTCTGTCATCTGTCAGCACTCAAACAATAACCAACATCCCCATCGAGTGGAGCGAATCGATGGATGGATGGATTGCATCCATTGTCAACGGAAGCATATCCTCTCCAGAAGCCAACACCATGTCGAAGGGAGAACTGGAAAATTTCCCGTAGAAGCCCCGTGGTTTGGATGTGGATGGTCTTTTTGTCATTTACTCCTTCGACGCAAGCCATGCTCCATGCTGAAAGAGCCATATCGTTGCCCAAATGGCTTGCGGGGATTCTGCGCTCGATCACCCATGATAAACCATATACAGTACTGCAGAGGGTAGAAACGGACAGTGGAGTGACCGCGCGCTCCTCCAATGCTCCAATGATGTAAAGAGCGTTGGAGCCCCATCATGACATTATATCGCAAAGCTTTTGGTGGAGGTGGCCAGCATCGGAGCCGCTAGTCAGACGATGGGGGGGGGGGGGGGGGAAAGCCACTGTAAGTGTGGGTTGGTGCACCAGACGTGAGGTGCTTGCTCTTGCGTACTGAGAAGCGGCGCTGCTACATCCACCAACAACGCGAGAGGAGTCTTGTAAGCGCAAGCTAGCCAAAGGCACGCCATGGGTCCCAATCCTTTGTGACAAACCGATCATTTGTTCAAAATGGTCGGCGTTCCTCCAGTGAACACGCTCGTGCGCCGGAATGGGTCAAGCTCTGCATGGATATGGACGGTTTGTTGGATGGAGCATCTCTTCCAGCGGGCCACCCGAATAGCCGACGACTTCCTGGAGTGGGTACTCTCTTTCTCTCTGTGCGTGGGGGCTGAGATTGAAGGAGCTTCTTCTCGGAATCTGCGCAGAGAGACCAAACATCCACCACCGACTGACCCACAGGCTGGTCATCAAAGCTCCTCTCATGGCCAGTACCACGAACAGGGGGAGCAAGCATCGTTCGGGATGGTCTTGTGCTCTACCGCCACCTCCACGACGACCGCGTGGTATACCTTGTGCTTTGCTGCACACCTGAAACGACCCTTTGCTCTGCAGTCCGTGCACCCCTACGGCGTTTCGCCTCTTTCTCTTCAACGGAATGGTATCCTTGCAGCATGCAACTGCTGTCTACAACCGCCGAAACCACGCACTGTCCTACGGTTCGTTTGGCTCACTCGCAAATTGCCAAGGGTCAAGAAAAACGAGGATATGTTCCACAACTGTGCACCAAAGCCACAAGTCTCTTTCTCGCCAGTCTACGCACGAACGGTTCTGATGCATCACTTCAACACCCCGGCGTACGCCATTTCTTCGCTTCGACAAAACCAACGGATGGAAAACCTCTTGTTCTGGCCGACCCAGTTCTGCTGGATCGACTTCCAGCGAAAGTTCTCCCTCGCGCATACAGCCAAACGGGCAGAGAGGTGTCTGAAGAACGAAAGTTTATCCAACGGTGCCGTCTATTTGGAAAGTTATCTACGCAACATTGAGTCGCGCGCGTTCCTCACTTTGTGGGGGCAAAGCCTTCGACAATGGCATGGCGACGCCACTCAGGGAGTCGCCAGAAGGAAAAACCTTCATGGACACGATCGCTGGCATCTGGAATGGGTCGATTCGTTTCACCGTCGATCACGAAAAAGCCTATTGGCGCTCCATGGGGATCGAGCATTTCACCATGCAGTGGGGCAACCACTTTGTCCTAGGGGTGACCGAACAGATCGAGTTGGTGAGCGCTCTGGGTCGCCGTGTCGCGCTGCATCAAAAGCAAGGCTGCCAGCGATGGCCCCAAAACGACCAAGAAAATGAATTGGTTGCCAGGACCGGATTTCTGGGCTGTGGATGACAACACGACCCGCATCTCTGACATGAGTCTCATTTGTGGAACTACCAGCTTTTATGAAAACTTTGGGATCTCAATGGAGCAAGTGATGATCGAGAATGGAGCAGTGCCGTCGCCCTGGACACCGAAAGCCCGGATTGTTGGCGAGGTTCTTGGTCCTTTTGGTTCGATTGACATGATACAATTGTGAATGCCACTCGGCTCATCAACGACAAGCTGATCAAGAGCCCCGATGCGCAGATAGCATTCAAAAGTGTGTCAAAAGGACAGATCAACACTTCTCCCAAGGCTTGGCGGACCTATCTTGGCGATATTTGGGTGGTAATCCGCTGTGTAGCAATGGAACGGGGATGAAATATAGCCACATTATGGTGGATTCTTCTGATCCGTGCACTGAAAGCTGGCAAGAAGTTGTAAATGTGCCTCCACTCACGCTTGTTTGGTCGTTGTTGGCAATTGGGAATCTACCCGCTGACCAATACAACACAATATGTGAAAGTGGGGGAGTGGCGGTTGCGGCGTGTGTCAAAATGCTCAACAACACCGGGAGATTCATCAAGAATGCATCTTTTACCCAAGACGACCAAGCTTTGAGCCAGTCTTTTGCTGCTAAAGCGCGTGAAGACTTGCTCCAAGTGAATCCACTGCTCTTTCAGTTTGCGGTGAACAACAGCAACACCAGCCAGTACGAATTGTTGCGACAACCTCTGATGACAGCAGATCCCAACGATCCTTGGAATCTGTTTGGCTGGTGGTATGCATACAATTGGGCGATGGCCTTGCGCGAAGTGCTTCATGTCAAGGGAGACAATGGCGAGTTGGTGCTCATGTCTCGAACCACGCGATTTATAGACTTCGTGGATTTGCGAGGCTTCGAAGTCCCATCCAACATGGCCTTGACGTTCCTTCGCATCGTGCAGTACACAACACTGGTCTCGATCATTTGCGCACTGCTTGCGATCGTGTACGCAGTCACGAACAGAGGGTACATGGCTGGCATCAACCTACTAGAATTCAATCGAGTCGTTGGAGCCGTCTGGATCGGACGGCCACTGCTAATTGCTCGCGGAGTTGTCGCTGTCTGCATGATCAGCACCAGTCTTGTGCTTGTCAACCTTCATGGCTTGATCACAGTGTTCGAAGAGACCACAAAGAAATGGTACAACGTGATCATCGCGGCTGGTGAGTCTTGTTGGTTTTCCTATGTGACGACGGACCTGTTCGTCACCTTCACCTTCACGCAAATACCTATCGCTATGCAATGGTGGCAGCATTTCTTGCGCAGCTTGTCAGTGCAGTGGTGGAGCTGATCACACCATTCCGACACAGTGTGAGGTGCGAGTGTTCTATGAAGGCGTTGTGTGCCAGAGCGGCAGTGTTCAAATCGGGAGTCTGTCTCGCTTCATCACCATTTCCGCAATTGCGGTGGGCATCACGTTGTTCACGTTTTCTTTGATGCGTTACCTGCTTGAGCGTGCGCCGTCAATTCCAGGAGGCAACATGCTCTTAGCGGGGATTGCCAAGGTAGTGTACAATGCTGAAGGATGGAGTCATGAAGGTCGATGGTATCTCGACAAGTCCCTCGGCGGTTTTATCTGGCCTTGTTACGCTGGCATTCCGAGGTTGTTCTCGCGTGTTGGATGTGAAAACGTGGACGCTTTTGTATCTCCAGAATGGTCGTCTCTATGATGAACAGCCAATGCCAGTTCCACCACTCACAGCAAGTGGGAAAGTCTTGGCTGTGCGGCTACAACTTTCGATGGCGCTTACCCTCGGATTTGGGTGAGCGTCCAAATCCAGGGCCAAAATGCAACAAGTCACCGTTAACAGTCCTGCAAAGAAACCAGCAATTCGGTCGGAATCGTCTCCGTCCGCTTCAGTACCCGCGTCTACGAGCATTTCCTCTTTGATCCGTACAGGCTGGTTGTCACGCAACTGTGTGCCGCTGCAGCGTTTGGTGGGGCTTTTCTATGCGGTCTGGACGGTGATTCTCAGCATTCGCGGTCTCAATCTGTCTCGGGGGGCGCTCCAGAACGATGTGTTTGGGATGACTTCAATCAGACGAGATCGGGCAAAGTGGTCTCTGATGCATTCAATGGGATGCTACCCAGTCGCCACACGGGCGTGTGGTATCACTCTCCAGTGCCGAGTTCGCCGTGTTTGGAACCTTGCCGACAAACGCGCAGGTCCAGTTCTCATCCGCGTATGCTCGCACATTGTTTACACATCGTCTGAATACTCCACGCCATGTCATCGCTGCGCTTGGCCGCATGGAGAGACCTCGGGTTG
This sequence comes from Paralagenidium karlingii, assembly GCA_027475765.1. Classification (NCBI taxonomy): domain Eukaryota; phylum Oomycota; class Peronosporomycetes; genus Paralagenidium; species Paralagenidium karlingii. The sequence goes on from JAMFLO010000239.1 coordinate 47,526, forward strand.
GTTCCTTTACCAGCAAACGTAACTCTGTTGGATAGACTTTGATCGAGCTTTCTCTCTTGCGCACACCACCAAGAAAGCCGCACGATGTCTGGCGAATGAAACCACGAACGGGGCGGTGTATTTCGAATCTTTTCTTCGTAATACTGATTCGACCAGCATTCCAAGGGTTTTTCTGGACTGGTCTGGTATGACATTGGAATGGCCAAGCCTCTCCAAGAAACTGCTGCAGAACACTGTTTGTCAAGCAGATTGATGACATTTGGAAGAAACGCAACGAACGGAACTCGAACGAGGGTGGAGGAAGGAGTCAAGTATTGGCAGTCCAAAGGAATCACACACTTCACCATGCAGTAAGGGAACTATAGGGTGCCTGGTGTCACAGAACGGATCACTCTTGTAAATGCATTGGGCATCAGTCAGAACCTCACAATCAAGCAAGTCGCTATGACCAACGCCGGCAAACATACATCGTTGATCAATGATTTGTGGGTGATCAGTGAAGCCGCAACGGTGATCTCGGGCATGAGTCTGGTTCGTGAAACCTCCCAGTTTTATGAGATCTTCAACATCTCAATGGAACATGTTGTTGCCCTTGATGGACGCTTTACCGAGCCAATGGCACCGAAAGACCGAATGTTTCGTCATGTGCTCGGTCCATTCGGTACCATTGACATGAAGCAGTTGATGTATGCCGACTGGTTGTTTGATCTCGTGATGAAGACGACTGGCATCGTGAACGAGCTGCTTTTGGGCAACCCAAAGGCTCAAGACTTGTACAGTGCCATTCCAGTTGATCTCAGACTGAGTATCGCTCCCATCGCTTGGCGTCCTCTTCAAAAGGGTTCCGAGGATTTGGTGTGGAGTTATCTGGGTGGTAGCCCTCTTTGTGGCGGAACCCAGGAAGTGTCGTATATCCAGCAAATGTTCGAGCATTCGGACGGTTGCATCGATAGCGTGGTGGAGCAGATTGTGGTGACTCGGGTCATGCTCGTGGCCTCTTTGGTGGCAGTCGGAAATCCTCAAGTGATTCCCAGAACATCTGTCAAAGTGGGACGCTGGTCTTTGACATTTGCGTCGAAGCTCTGGAGACAGCCAGCCGGTTCATCAACGCGTATCTAACTGAGCAAGACCGACAGGAACTTGAGGTGTTGGCTGCCAAAGCCCGACAAGATCTATGGTTTGATAACGAAATTCACCGAGATGAGAATGCCATGGCACAATGTGGTCCTTGCAGCTGGGGAGACGTGCTGTTGGCATTCGCGACGACGGATCTTCTGGTGGCGTTCACCCAGGGTTCCACGTATCACTGCGCAGTGGTCGGTGCAATTGCTGCTCAATTGACCGTCTTGGTCTTCATGGACGTGTTGTGTCACAGCGGCACCGTGACAATCGTCAGTCTGAGTCGACTCATCTTGATCACGGCTGTACCGATCGGCGTGACGGTGCTGATGATTCTGGTGATGCGTCTCGTGGTGCCTCCAAAGCCACTTGTACCTGGCGCGCGATTGCTGTTGTGCGGCATGGCCCATGAAATGTTTAGCAGTGATGGATGGATCCACGACGATGGCCACTGGTATCTCGATAGAGCCTCATCCATGCTTACAGGACTGGTGACAATTCCATTGGGCAAGGTTGCTCGTGTCTTGGACGTGAAAACGTGGACCCTGTGTATTTGCACAACAATCGTCTGGATGACCACGAACCTCGTACAGGACACACCAGTGTTGTCTCAATGACTGCGCTCGGCACGTCAATTAGTGCTCTTCCGGCAAGCAAGAGCAACGGGATGGCTCTTACGGTTGCCTTTGATGCGGACGACCTGAAGGCAGTTCGATGAAAACCACGAGTTGAGACATGTGCGTGTTGGCTGCACCTGCTGTTGCTTCCTGCTTCCTTCGGCATGACGACGTGTCTGGTATCATATCCATGGTTTTGGTTCAAAGCACTAGTAGTCGTCATGAGGAGGATCCATTACAATGCTGAGACAGCGTCGATGAAGTCTGGCGAACTGGAGAGTCCATTGAAGTCGCTCAACTGGGAATGACCACTGTGGGCCACGTGTAGCATAGCGGTCTTGCGCGAGTTGTTGATGCAAATTCGGTTCAAACGGCTTTGGCCACCGCGCAAGAGCAGACAAATGCTATTTGGATTTTGAGTGTTGTCTCCCCGTTGTGTATGTTGCTTTGCCTAGGCAAATTGGTTGCGCTCTCAACTGGGTTCTTCCTGATCCTGTGAAGTGATGAGCTCAATGCGTTTACTGTAATACCGATGATAGGATGCTCATTAGCCAACCTAAGCCATGTGGCCTCACCAGGATGATCATTTTGCAAGCTGCTTTTGAGATAGACATGAACGAGACTGCTGCAATGATTGGAAATCATTGTTCTTTGTTGAAACCACTTCATTTATAGCTGAAATGATCACTGGATTAAGACACGTTGACATCAGAGGATCAGTGGGTCTGATCCTTGAACTCAACCACCTCGGCGAACGGCAGCGGCCCATCAAAGCTGTATTTGTTTTGCTTGCGGGTGGATTTCAGCACATGTGAGTAGTCCAAATCTGGGTACTCGTCGCGATTGGCTGCATACGACTGCTTGTGCCACTTGATGTCAAAGCTGTTGACGTAGAATCCTTCGAAATGGTTGACATACTGGCGCTGCACTTCGTACGGGAAAAAGTAGTAGCCGCACACATCCGGGTCGTTCTCAAATCGTTCTTCTTCCACCGGCGTGAAAATGTACGCGATGCTCTCCATGCGCATGGGCGGCAGACAAATCTCGTTGGACTCGGTGGTCTTCTGATTGTACTCAAACAAGCACATGGTTTGCATGCGGTCACCCCATTCGGTGGTGTTTCGCACAAAATACACCATATCATCACTGCGAATGCAATAGTCATCACTAGTGCAACGAAGATGAAGTGGTTGAATGTTGGTCTTGGCAAAGATCTTTGTCTCTTCCGCCAGGCATGACTCGACACCTTCTCGGAAGGCATTGGCGCGCTTGAAGGGCAAAGGAAGACGCATTTTGCCGCCATTTCCGTGCACAACTGAGTCCATGTTACCGCATTGGTACCAACTGTGAGGACTCTGGCTGTTGGGGCACATCACACGTTCTTCCCAATCGGTCACTTCTTGCATCCAGTACTTCAGCGAATGGCTTCCGCGAGGGTGTTCAGGACCAAGCTCTGGGTGAATACCGTCATGCCATGAGTTCTTCAAAATGTAACCACCAGTGAAGCCATCTCGAGTGCGATAAAGGTCATTGTACCCCGCAAGAACCATGACGTGGCCACCTTCGATCACCATACCACGATGAGCAATAAACTCGCCATGCATGTTGTAATTCTCTCCACCAGGAATTGGCACGCAGCACACTGACATCGACAACTCAGGTGGACACAAAGTGCACAACGGAGACGCTGGGTTGCATCGCGGATCGTCCACATAGTCGCCAATGCACGGGTAGTAGTGGGTAATGTATGGCATGGCAGTCGTGAACGCCATGGCACGATTCTCTCTCACCAGAGCGTTCTTCACGCTCAACTCCTCGTAATAAGTCTCCATACGGTCGATGGTGAACAGCAAAGGGTTGGTTGATCGCGCTTCATCCAGTCCTGGGCACACAGTGTCGTTACCCTCGCGCGGGGTATATGGGCAGATACTGACGGGGAAAATCGAGTTATGCATGCCATTTTGCAGATAGTAGAGCACTGAGGCTTCACCACCTTCGGTCGAGTTGTGCCAGATGGAGTTACCGGGCAAGAAGCAGGTTCTTTGCTGAGCAGAATCCGGTGGTCCCGAGCACAAACGAATGGTTTCTTCTCCAAAGGCTTGTTCCGACAAAGGCACATATTCGTCTTCTTGCAGCCATCCATTCTGAATGCCTTGTTGACGATACGTTTGTTCTAACACGCCGACAGCGCCAAAATCCCAGCACGTGCCTCGAAAGTCCTGGGTCTTGAGTGGTGTCATGGACTCCACCGCGAACTTGAACGGCAACTGGGGCGCGCTCATGGTGAAATCCGCTTGCGCTTGCATCGCGTTTTGACCGATAACTGCAGCGTGCATCGAGTCCCTGGATCACGACAGGTCATTACATCAGCATGGTCGATGCACCTTTCACCTCCCGAACAAGCCCAGACCAAAGAGCACTCACAATTGGTTTTGCATTTTCATAATGGTATCGTGTTGATGGCTGAGTCTCGTCTGAAGCGAGACACAAAAGCCCAGCGTCACGGTGCCCAGCGCGGCCACCACCAAGACTTTACTGGCCATGGACCAGTACGATTGGTCCTGGCGTTTGTGGCGCGGACGCATAAAGTCATTTTCGTTTATTTCTGACGGCGTCATCAAGAAATAAATCAGACGACGGCCGCACAAAGACAAGCGAAACGTGTCGTCCACTCACCGACAGCACCATAGCAGCCTCGACCGTCGTTTGTGTTGCCCATCTCCAGCATTGTGTCGGATGCAACAACGTATGGTTGACGTGCGTTTCCTTTCTCTCTTGAGCACTTGGCGGCGTGCAACTTCTTTCGACTTGGACCTTGTGGTGTGCCTCCCGCACAGCAGATTCGCAACTGACAACCTTGAAAGATACCACCAAGAACCCAACGGAAAGCGACGTGAAAAATAACCACCACCACCCCAACCACACAAAACAGGGCGGGACAGGACGTGCATACAAAAACCAAGTGACTGCTCAAAGGTTCAACGAAGAAAAGCACAAGAAAAAGAAAAAAAACCAAGAAGATTTCAGTGGGGCAAGTTGAGGTGGCGAACACGATGGCGCGGAAAGATCTCTATAAAGCCTTGGTGGCTGGGGGCTGCTGCCCCCCCCCCCCCCCCACCGGACCCGAGAACATCTTCTTCCGCCATCTCAAGTTCAAGTTGTCCCACACTCGCTTCGGCTCAACGGCAATCCCACGGTGACCCCACGAGAAACAATCCAATGGACAGATTCCTTTTGTTGGCTTGCAACGTTTTCCACAGACTTTTACGGTAACAAAAGGACCACCACAGATCTCTAACTCGTATCGTTTCAGTTAGAAAGTGAATACATCGAACAACAATTAACTATTCTGGTACCGTATTCGGCAGCGGCAACCCTAACCGAACGAACATCAGGGTTTCCACCGAGATGGGCGATGCGGATATGGAAGAAGAGCCGACGTGACGGCTTTGGCAATGCTGGCAAGTGGCGCAATGTCATGTCATCTTAAGAATCGTTTGGTGGTTGGCTGGCTGATGAATGTTCCCCCCCTCCCCCCCCCCAGCGCATGCTGTATGCTGTGAAGGACCGACGGTCTGGATCAGCCCGGGATATCTGCCCATCCAGACGAAGCATTCACGTGCAGCAACGTCAACCGCATGCCCCCTCTGTCGAATCTTCAACTTGCTCTCAGGTAGAGCTATCTCTTTCTTCAAGGACGCCACCGCAGAGCACTCGAGGGCGACGCGACTCCATGCGGGGGTAGACGACGCGAGAACACTAGCCGCTTTTGCTTCGTGTTCCAACCGTTGCCACTGGGAGACAGCGACAATGGAGCGTGCATGAGTGAGACCGTATGGACCAACGGCTGCTGCCTGGTCTCGGACGAACTGGTGAAGTGGCGTCTTATTGCAAAGGTTTGAAAGACCCAATGATCAAGTCTTCAGCTTGGACATGTATTGCGCAGACCCGGAACAAACCTTCGCGCGTCTTCTCGCGCAACTTCGGCGTGCGCCACAAAGTCGTGGATCTCCATGACGCCGTGGCCGTCGTCAAGAGCAACGATACCGTCTGTGTCGCTGGCT
>JAMFLO010000240.1:0-53083 GCA_027475765.1 Paralagenidium karlingii
TTTGCTAGACATCGGCTTCAAGCAATGCTATTCCGACATGTGCCTCTACCACCAAGCCGACCAGAAAGGAATCACCTTGGTGGGCATATATGTCGACGACCTACTCATCACCGCTACGAACCAAGATCGAGTGGAAGAAGTACAGAAGAAACTTTGAGTGCTCCAAGTCAAGTGTCTCGGAAAAGTACAGAAGTTTCTAGGAATGCACATTGATTTCTCCGACGACGGCAGCGCGACCATTGATCAAGAACAGATGATGGAAGAGATGTCCTCCAAGTTCGGTTTTGCTCAAGCCAAGCCTGTGCGATCCCCAATCGGCGGAGAAACATCAAGTTCGGAAGGAGAAGATGTCTTGTTACCGTCAAAAGCGCCGCCAGGAACTCCAAGTGTGAAGACCTTTCAGTCTCTGGTTGGAAGTCTACTGTGGATAGCCAGAATGACTCGGCCCGATATCTCTTTTGCGGTCCACAGGACCACCAGGCAAACTCATCAACCGACGATTCAAGATTGGAACCTTGCAAGACGCGTGGTCAAGTATCTGATCGGCACCAAAGGCATGAAGCTGCGACTGCGGCCAAGCGGTGATTCAGCCAAACTCGTGGTGGCATCCTACAGTGACGCCGACTTTGCGGCCAACAAGACCGACCGCAAGTCAGTCAGTGGCAATGTGATCAGGCTCAACGACATGACAATCGCGTGGAACTGCAAGAAACAAGGCATGGTCGCGCTCTCGACCATGGAAGCCGAGTTCGTTGCAGCAAGTCAAGCTGGTCAAGACCTATTGGGTCTACGCGAGACCATTCAAGAGATCGGACTCGCTGTTGAAGAACCTATGATGATGTACATGGACAACCAAGCTGCGATCAAGCAAGTTCAAGGTGAAGACAGTTCAATCAAGTCCAAACACATCGACGTCAAGGTCAAGTTTATTAAAGATTATGCGAAACGCTCAGTTGTCAAGCCAACGTACGTCTCAACTACCGAGATGTATGCAGATCTTCTCACCAAGGAATGTCCAGTCCCAAGGATCCAACTGTTGAACAAGTTGATCGGTTTTGAGCACCCAGAGCTCCAGAATGGGAAGGAGTGTTGAAGATCGGACGTGAACTTGGCATTCTTCCACTCCAAAGGACGAGAAGCGATGAGACCGTGAGACACCAACCAATCGGAAGACGGATCAGAAGGGGTTTCAGCCAATCAAGCGCGGAGAAGACTCAGATATCAGTAAGATCAGGCCTCGACAATACAGGGCAAGATGACAGGGAAAGAGATGCATATGACTTAGGATACGTTTAGATCGAGATACTCTTGTACATGTTACATTCCTAACTAGCCATGAAATCAAACTCCGTTCCAAAACTACTCTCAACTACTCAAGCCAATTCTTACATCTACGGCTGCCTACAAGTCTTACTCTCGACTGTGCTATCAAGATTTACAACAATTGTCACCGCAGTTTAGCGGGAAAAATCGATGGAGTGCGCTTGCAAAACAACGCATTCAGACACTTTTGCAGGGACAAGTGGCGGCAATGAGTTTGATCCCAGCAAGCAACTGACCCATCGGTCACCTGATCAGACCATAAGGGTTGACAAGAGAAGCAGTTGGGGGTGGCTTGGAGACGAGCTAGCAACGTGTCTGTAACCGCATTTCGCAAACTCGAGAAGTCAATGTGTTGGCAGTGAGAAAGAAAAGTGCAGGTGATCCACAGGTGTTGTTACCAGTAATCGAGATGACCAGTGGCGCAAGTATTTCGCGTACGGAAAGAGTTTGGGGAGTCCATGGTTTAACAGCTTCTGCCACGCTTGGGAAGATGATCGTAAAAGTTCCAGACTCCTTCCTTGTCAATCTTGTAGTTGTTTCCGTTGTTGTCATGGAAAGACCGCTCCACGCAGGACTCATTGAACTGGTAGTGGAAACCGTCGTAATCACAGTTGCAGGTGTGGTCTTTGGTCATGGGCAAACCTTTGTCTTTGGTCCATTCACCTCCGCATGGACGGTAGTACACAAACGGACGCGGTGCCGAACTGTAGTGGATCTCAATCTTGGCATTGGGACCACCAGTTGATCAGTTTGTTGGTCAGTCGCAACGGGTTTTGGGACTTGAAGTCCTGCAGGTAGTACACACCACCGTTGAAGTTGATGTGGAAGTTGCCGTCTTGGGAGTCTTGGTTGTGATGCCAATCCAGTTGGCCGCTGGTTTCCGTTGCAAACAAATACACCAAGTTGGAGTAGTCACGCGCAAACACAGGAATGTCATTTGAGTTCACCTTGTACTCAAACCGTCCGTCTTCCTTGTCAAATGCCTCAAGCGTGCTAGGGTACATTTCACCACCAGGAACAATTGTCGGGACCAATTGTCGTTGTTAGTCGCGAAATGCACAAAATGCTTGCCCGGTTGTCTAGTCTGGAAAAGCATGTGCACAAAACCATCCCAGTTGGACGTGGTGGAGTGCTGACCTAGTGCAGACAAGACACCAAGTGATGTCAAGACGGCCCTGAAGGCGATCGAGTTCATGGGAGTACGACTTGCAGGTTTTGTTGAAGACGACGAGTGTCGGCAAATTCCGAAATGATCGATTTGTGTTTGCACCAACTTGCTGGCACTGGTTCACAAGTCCAGAGCACATCGACATAGGACTGGTCACGAGCGCAAAGCAGTCGTCGATGAAAGAAGTGAACCGTGAATCAGGAATCAGATGCTTTCAAGTGCAAAGATCGGCTCATCAGGATCGCATTGAAAAAGGTCAGTAATCCAGACATACCCCAAAAGCGGTAACTCCCACACAGCTTTGGAGATGTTCGCGTGTTCCTTCTTATCGCGCATCCTCTTCCTTTCGTTGTAGGGTTTGAGAGATGCATCTGCACGATGAACTTGCACTGCGATCGCGCGTCACCAGGCGCAGTATGGGGCAAATTGAGAGTAGAATTGCTACCAGCGCTTGGGTGCGGCGTGGCGGGTTGACGAGAGGTATTCGAAATGCCTCCGACTAATACTACAGTTTCTCTCTCCTGCATTTCTCTACACGGTGGGCACCGTCTTTCCGGAAACCTCATCATCCACCAACGGATGATGGCGCTGCCGAGTCGTATGTGTTGTGATTGCGGTTGACAACTACATTGAGCAATCACTTGTGTCTGCCAGTTGTCATCAAGTGGGGCATTCCAATTGCAATGCTACCCTCTCACGGACAAGAATTGTACTATGCCAATGGGGATCTGTCCGAATTCCTACGAAGAATTGCTGTATGTATTGGTGGTGGTGGTGTGATTGTTCCGTGTGTGTCTCGATCATTCTTCCAACGACCCAAGCCGTCAACTGTTGTCCTCTGCTTCAGAAGCCGTGGCATCCACGACTCCGCAAGCTTTGAATCTAGACTCACTGCTTCTGCGAGGACATCGTGATTCTTGGGGCATGCGGTCTCTGAAATCCGGTTTGGTGGCTCCTGCACCGTTGAACATCAGCCAAAGAGTTGACGTCCCTGTCGTGCAAGACGAATCCCTTGTGAGGATTGTTTTCTGCGGTTGCGTACGACTACAGAATGCCGCAACTCTGTCAAAGGCACTCACTCATTTGTCTCATAGCCAGGTAGACTTCCGTGACAATGCAGGGTCTTCTCACCTGGAATTCTTATTGAGCTCCCGAACACATCCGCATCACCATGATGAGGAAGTTGAAGAGCGTACCATATGGTCAACTGAAAGCATCCAATCCCAAGCAGAGTGAACCGATGAAAAAGTGTCTCTTTTGTGTTAACAGTTTTTCCCCGTTCCAGGTAAATAGTTGTAAAACGTCCAAGTGCCAGGTTTGTCCAGGTGGTAGTTTTGCCCGTTGTTGGAGTCCCAGGACCCATTGCCGTCGTGGAACGAGAGCTCGACGCACGTCGTGTTGAACTCGTGTGTGAACAGATCGTAATCGCAGTTAAAGCCGTTGCTGTGAGACTTTTGCATGGCCACGCCGTGGTCTTTTGGCCATTCGCCGCCGCAGGGACGCCAGTACACATATGGAAGCGGTGCAGTGTTGTACTCGATGCGAATTCGAGTCTTGTCCTTGAAGACGCTGGCTTCTCGCAACAATGGACTCTGGTACTTGAGGTTCTGGATCAACGCGTAGCCACTTTTTTCACCATGAAAGTTGCCATCGCTCGCGAATTCATTGTTAAACCACGTCAATTTGCCGTGGTTTTCGGTCGCAAACACATACTTGAAGTGCGTGATGCCACGTGAGTACGACGGAATGTCTTTACTCTCGACGACGTACTCGAACCAGCCATTTTCACTTGGGTAGTCACCTCCAATGGTGCTAGGCCACATCTCACGGCCTGGATAGGTGACCCAGTTGTTGGTTGAAGCGTCGGTTGCGTAGTAAACGTAGTGTTTGCCTGGTTCAGTGGTCTGGAAGAGGATGCGGTAGCATGGAGGGCCATCGGTGAAATCAGCATCGTTGGCGGTGACAGAACCAAACTCCGTTGCAACAAAGAGTGCAAAAACTAAGATCAGAGTCTTTAGCAGCATGGTTGTTGATCAAGCGCAGTTGGAGCCGACTTTTGACGTTGCTTTTTTTGCAAGGTCGAACGAGATGAGTTCCTTGAGGATCACTGGAAAAACCAAAATGAACTGCTGTGGTGAACTTGCACAAGAAGCAGGAGGCGGCGATGGAGAGCGTCGTGGTGTGCGCGCTTCCAGTCGTTCTCTTCTGCAAAGACAAGCAGGGTCGACATTTCTGGGCCACCATCGGTTGAGTCCTTGATGACTGCCACTAGTAGTTCCAATACCAATCTTCCAGTTATCCAATCGGTTGTCTTTTCTGTCATGTCCTCTGCGAAGCAGAGCAAACAAAAAAGCACGCACTGGCTGTTGCGTGTTTCTGAGAGAAAGCACACTTGTCACTTGTGACAACCCCACAGAGTTGACGGCGAGGATCCCACTCGTCAAATGATACAGGACGGGTTCAACAATGCGTCATCCTGGACAATGCACCCCGCAGTAGTGTTTTTTTTGCGAGGGGGGGGGGGGGGGGCTTCATGGTTTGTTAATCAAACCATTGATGCCATCACCGCAATTCGGATCCATTGGCAAATCCACACCAGATCCCATGTCAAACCTGTTCCTGTTCCATCTTCCATGCACCGTTCGTTTTGTTGGCGTCGTCAAACCAGATGGCTTGTCTAGAACAAGTGGGTACTGTCATCATGGAATCCAAAAATCAGAAGAAACGTTGCACCCTTGTAAACAAAGAACCAGAACGAGCAAGTGCGTCGATGGATCATGCATGGATCATGTACTATGATGCAGCACCCGTTGGCCATTTGTGATTGGTGTGACGCACTTGGTCGTTGCTCCACTCGCCAAGCCGACATCACCCGTGCCGTGACCACCACTGTCAGTCGTGTCTTGGCTCGCGAAAGTCGGCGGCATGTGACAAGCCATCTCCGTGGGATTGATGGCAATTCTTCTTCTTCCATTGGAAGGACATCATCACGACGGCGTGCATCTCTGTGGTCGACGTTACACTGAGGGGCAGATCGAACCAGATGCTTGCCGTTTCGTGGCCTCCGCACTAGCACTCACCTCCAGCAAGAACACAACCTATGAGAAAATGCATCAAGACAAACTGGGATCGTGTTCAGGTTAACCAAAGCATTCTTCGGTAGACGGTAACGACTGCTCAACTGACTCCTACATTCTTGGAAGCCAGTTGTAAAAGTTCCACACACCGGGCTTGTCGATCTTGTAGTTCTTGCCGTTGTTGCTGTCCCAGTGACCCTTGTCGTCATGGAACGCAAGCTCGACACACGACGAGTTGAACTCGAGATGATAGTGATCCAGTTCCCAGGAGACTTTGGTGAGATGCTCTTTGACCATGGGTACGCCATCACCCTTGGGCCATTCGCCGTCACACGTGCGGAAGTATACGATGGGCGTCGGTGCAGCCATGTAGCCGATGAGAATCTTGGCGTCTGGGTTGTTGTAGTTGTGGTAGCTTTGCTTGAGTTGCAGCGGACTGAATTGGAGGTTTTGAACGTAGTACGTTCCCGTGTTGCTGTTGATCTGATAGCGAGGCAACAGCCATGGATAATCCCAGGAGACGGTGCCGTTGTTGTCGGTGGTAAACACGAAAGTGAAAGCATCATTGCTTGACCATTCCGAGTAAATAGAAGGCACATCCTCCGAGCGAAGCTTGAACTCAAACCATCCGTTTGCTTGATCAAAGTCACCACCCAACACACTTGGTGACATCGCGACACCTGGGTACGCAGTCCAGCCCAAACCAGATCGATGGTAGTAGATGTAGTGCTTGCCTTGTTGAGCCGTCTGGTAGAGAATTCGCAGGCAATGGTCACAGTTCACCAGCGAAGTCACGTTTTCTTGGGCGTGGACACCGAGCATTCCCATCGCGACGAGCAGCAACCTGAGTGGCGTGGAGATCATGGTGAAGTAGTATCGAGAGAGGACTTTGATTCGGGTTAATGAGCGGGTTGGAGTGAGAAATCCAAAATGAGCGCTTCAGCCTGCCATGTCACCTTCAGCCACCTCACGGTCAAGACACTCTGATGAAAGCACGCTTGACCTGCGAACCATCGACCCACGCATCGTATTGGTCGTACCGTGGTCGGGGGCATGGAGCAGCGTCCCTGCGACGATGGTGTCTCTCCCCCGAACGGTCTGTGGATCTCATTGCACCTGTTGCACACTAGTGTTGCCAGGTTTGGTGGAAGACACGCAACAACAACGAGGGTAATCGTTCGTTGCACGTTTCTCATGAAGCGTTGTCTCGACTGAGCCAATGGATACTACTGCTGTGCTACGAGCAAGTCAAGATCCACGTTCCACTACCGGGGCGCGTGTCTGGTATCCAAACTGATTGCTGAACGTTTCAGAGTTCTCCCCGAGCTACCTGGAGACTCTGTTGGCCGTTTGGGAAGCTCATCAGCAGTATGGGTCAATCACCATGGCCAATCGAGTGAACAGTCTTGTCGCGTGCGCCCATGATCACTGACGAGCAATGAGCTCGGCTTGTAGCCATGGTTCAACTCAGAAACGAACCTCGCAGAGTCGTTGGAGTCGTGGCATTTTGTTTTTCAAAGATGAAAATGACTGCTTGTTTGTAGGTCAACTACTCCAATGATTTCTGTCTTCTTACCAGTCGTGCGAACCGAAGAGCCACTACAAGCCCCCACTGCAGCAAACATAAGTCCTCACTAGCAACTTCGTCCGGTTCTGGGAAGCCAATCGTAAAAGTTCCACACGCCGGGCTTGTCGATGCGGTAATTCTTGCCATTGTTGCTGTCCCAGTGGTCGTGGCCGTCGTGGAAAGCAAGTTCGACACACGACATGTTGAAATCAAAGTGAAACTCGTCAAAGTCGCAGTTGGTGCCTGGGTCCCGAGCTTTGATCATCGGCACTCCACGATCCTTGGGCCATTCGCCACCACAAGCACGGTAATACACAAATGGAAACGGCGCCGTGGCGTATTGGACGCGGATCTGGGTATCGCCCGAATTCGGCGGCATGGCCTTTTTCAGCTGCAACGGACTCTGGTACTTCAGGTTCTGGATCGCCCAGTATCCATGTGGGCACCAAGCGCCAAAGTTGCCTCCCTCGCGCGGGTGTTGCCAGTCGATTTGGCCGTTGTACTCGGTGCCAACCACGTACTTGAGATTGGTGAACCATCGTGGATAGAACGGGATGTCGGACGATGGGATCTGGAACTCAAACCATCCGTTGTCTTTGTCATAGTCGCCACCAACGGTGCTCGGGAACATTTCTTGACCAGGATATGGGACCCAATTGGTCAAGTCAGTGGCGTAGTAGACCAAGTGCTTGCCTGGCTGCGTGGTCTGGTAGAGGATACGATAGCAATTGTCGCAATCGGGATCACCAATGGCCCTGGCGTGGCCAAGACCACAGAACGCACCGATCATCAGCACTAGGACCTTTATCATGGTGGATTTCAGGACGGAGATTGATGAAGACGTCTTGATGATTGCACTGTCGATTTCAAAATGAGGTCTGTACCATTAGTGATCCTGCTGGCAGGGACTTCTACAAAGACAAGCAAGAAGTCCCGTGCATGGCTGCATGGCTGCATGGCCCGGCCCACAAACGCATGACAGCCCACGCCTTGAACTCCTTGCACACAAATCGTTGAGCGATCTTTTCGTGTCGCTTCTGCCCATCGAAGAAAAGACACGCACCCGAGTGGTTTGGTGCGTGTTTTCAGAGATCAGTTGGGACAACGGACAGAGTTGACAGAGTGCGTTCCACTCTCGAAATGATACAAGATGATCACCATCAAAGATTGCGGCTGGTCTCTGCAGCTTCGGGACGTGCCTTCTGACGGCTCCCCATGAAATGCCGCATTGGCTTCCTCCTGCATTTCTTGCGACTCTCGTGGTATGTGTGCATCAAACACACTAGAACAAACGTTGCACCCTTGTGGAAAACTAGAACAAGCAGGTGAGTCGATTGGAGCCAGTGATGCAGCATCCGTTGGCCATTTGTGATTGGTGAGATGCACTCGGTCGTTGGTGCGCTCACCCAGCAGACGTCGACACTTGCTGCCCTATTGACATGGCATTCCAGCAAGGTGCCTTGAATCCTCGTGCAATTCTCATTCCGTACATGGGACACCTCAGGGGTCGGCGGGAAGACCTGCGCCAGTATCACAGTCATGAAAGAGACTCGCAAGCTTCACTTTGTTCATCGCAGCCACTGTGGGTTGCGTTGGTGGAAAGTTAGATCACGCCAGAATCCGTCATATGAGCGGATGGGAATCCAATGGGATTCTATAGGAAGCTTGATGGGATGATGTCGTGGGAGGATCTTGAAGAGAAACCGGACGTTAGAGCGTTGCAACTCATCGAACATCATCACACAAGTGCGTGTACTGTACACTGTAGTGTACCAATCGTGCGTGTCTATCATCAATGATCCTAGACACGCACTGGTTGCTGCGTGGTGGAGAGACAGGATCTGTCCGAGTTGGCAGCGTTTCGTCCCACACCTCAAATGATACAACAAGTTCATGAGTGAGGGCACGTGGAATCTGCAACAAGGAACTCATGTGTGTCATCTGTTGCGAACAAAAGCACACCAACTGCCCTGTCTTGTGTGATGCTGTTCAGCGATACAGCTTCGTGCATTCCAAGTCACACTTCCCAATAACACTAGTGTTGCACCAGTTCGGACAATCAGCAGGTGCGTCAATGGATCCTGAGTGGATGATCCAATGATGCAGAATCCGTTGGCCAGCAGACTTCACGAGCAAATTGGTCCTGTTGAGTCGTTTCCTGGCATTCGAGAGACGACCTCATTGGACCAGCCATCTCCACGGGATTGGGTGCAAGTCTCTCCTGCGTGCGGCGCGTTCTTTCAGACGAAATGAAAGCGTTGATGCGGCAGAAAACCTCAGATAGATTCATTTTGAGCATCGTTTGGTGTGTGACCCCTTTTGGTGTGGGAAGTCTTTTGTATACACTCTTGCACGGTGCAGGCTGCACCAACTGCCACTGAAGACTCCGCTGGGCGCCTGGTGCAGGTCAAATGGAGGCGGAGCCGTGGTGGATCATTGCCTGCAACAGCCCAGAGTGAGCATATGCACGGACCAAGGACAGTCGGTGCATGAACTGTCTGTATCAAATAGGATTCCTCAAGCAATGAAAAAGGTCCGGGATGATCGGCAGCGGCTCACTCCTGCATCTTACCTAGGGTTGGAGTACTACAAACCCACAAGGGCAATCTCCATGGAAGAGAGTGAGTCTGGTTCCGATCCTTGCAGAGCTTTTGCGTCCGTCAACCAGCTGTTCATTTCACGAAATCTCCTCCAACCCACACTGATTCCGTTCGGTGCTTCAGCTCCAGAACAACTCACGACGACCTCTGCAAGTACAATGCTAATAAACGCGATGGCGTTTGCCTTTGGGATGTTTGGTCCACCGAATTTCCCCGTTGTACCACCTGCGCTCGTATTCTTTACCTGACCACGCAGCTACGCCATCGTTGCGTAAAGTAGATGCGTGATGCGTTCGGACATGACCCAGTACGGCTGGTATCAGAGCACTCTCGAAATGTGTGGCCAAGGAAGAGTCGGTGGAGATCATGACCGATCCGAAGCCTCAGACCTCCCTTGCAACTTGAAAAGAGTGTTGCAGGCACCACCAACATGCAAGTGCGGTCCCGAACGACTCCACACCCATTTGTGTACTATCCAGCGAATGGCCCATAGGTGATGGAGTTCAAAGAAAGCAAGCAATCCATGGTTACTACTGTGCTTACGACGATTGCACCGCTGGATCTCAACATACGATGCGTGGAAGTCGCGTTTCTCCACCGGAAAGGCCACTGGAACCAGAACAATGGTCAAAACTACAAAATGGACAAGCCTGCTGTCAGGACGATTTACAACTGGCTTCCTCGCACCGGCAAGACCTGTTCGAGGTGGCAACAGGGACGGGTGTCTGAGATCATTTGGTCGCTCCGC
Source organism: Paralagenidium karlingii (assembly GCA_027475765.1). Lineage (NCBI taxonomy): Eukaryota > Oomycota > Peronosporomycetes > Paralagenidium > Paralagenidium karlingii. Next base: position 10,484 of record JAMFLO010000240.1, read on the forward strand.
CAGGCGGTCAATCTCCACGACATGGAAACGACGCCATCTAGCATTTGTTAAGCTGTAATGTGACTGACTTCTCTTTTCCCTGTCATCAACGTGGCTCACCTACCTTGCTCCTAACTGGATCCATCAGGTCTGCATAAAGAAACGTGGATTCGATTCCTGAGGGCTTCAAGCGGAGCAGAGGAGGTCGAAAAGCACTTAATCGCTGAGCACATGACTGTAAACCGGTGATTGGGCATGGTGGGCACAGACCCAGCGGACGGCGGGTCGGTTTTTCACTTTGACTTTGGTCAATTCGGCGATCACAAACTCTTTGCCCCAATCTCTCCCTTTGTCAATGAGTCGCAAGACATTGAGCATGTCTTGCTGACGCTCTTTGCGAAGAAACTCTCGGCGGATTTGTTTGGTTTGCTCATGAATGGAGTGGACCAGCTCTTGTCGCGTTGGATAGTCCCAGCTACCTGGGTCGGACTGGGCTGCTCGCTTCACCAATTGCTGCACTTGTTGGTGCAATTGGTGGATTCTGTCGTTTTGATCAAGTTGTTGATCGCCCAAGCTGTCAGTGGCATTCTTTAGGCTGTTGGCGTCCAACACGTCTCCCAAACACTTGCCTGCATCACCGATTCCATTTAGTTTTGGCACCAGAGGAGCCATGAGACCAGCTAATTGGAAACACAGCGCGAGGCAATTCAAAAACGGCGCGCATTTCTTCAGAAACTTGGTAGGGTCTTCGATTCGCAGACGACGGCGCTCTTCGCATGGCGTGCATCGGTGATTGACTGGATTCGGATCACGAAGGTACTCAAATGCATCCTCACAGATCAGAACCAATTCCATACTCTTGAAGGCCAGGTGCTTGGTGCATCCCATGACGAACTTCTTGAGCTTTCCTGGTTGCTTACCGTCCATCCATGCCACCGGCGCCCAGAACACTGGTAATTGTGGTTGGGCCAGATAAAAATTCTGCGAGACCTGGTGCACCTGCATGTCCAGCATGGTGTGATATGGAACCAGTTCGTCTCGTTTGATCAATTCGGCCAACACCGGGCGATTGGATGGATCCCGCGCGAGACATTTCTCGACCACGTTCTTGATCAACGGTTGCGGCCATGCAGAATTCCGCATTTGCGCGAGCGAGTGGTCGAAATGGAATGCTGGGGAAGCGATGGTTCTCCAAATGTCACGATCGGATGGAGTCAACTCACGCAAGCGCTTGCCTTTGCAGGCCATTTTCAAGCACAAAATACCAAAGCACCACACATCAAACGACTGTTGCGCCACAAATGGTTTGCTTGTGGCACCTGCATTTGCAGTGAGCACCAAATGCTTTGCCAACTCGGGAGGGCAGTATTCCGGATCGAGTTGTTGGATGAATTCCATCGGTTCCCCACTCTCACCGCTGTTGCCAAACCCAATCAATTTGATTTTCGGAACCTCTTTGCCAAAGTTGACAAAATGATCCAATTGCACCCCGCCGTGGACCAGCCCCATTCGGTGAAGAAACGCCACGCATCGAGCGAGCCTGTGCACCAGATGAGCAGGCGGGTCCAGCAATTCGTCCGCTTCTTCTCCCGCAAGCAGTTGCCTGAGATTTTGCTTGCCACATTGCAAGACCAGCGAGCTGCAACGAGCTGAATGGTGTTTGGTTTTGTCCATGACCTGGATCAACTCGACCGCGTAATCGCCTGCGAAGCGGTTCTTGTGCAGTTGGGTCAGGAGTTTGCTTTCACGCGCGAACCTTTTCTGATGGGCTTTTGAGAATGTTTTGACGATGCAGCGCTTGTTGTCGTGCGGATGGCAGCAAACAAACAACTCGTCGCCATGATTGCGCCGATACGCACTCCAATTCGCTGTGACTCTGTAGTTGAGTGCTTTGCGGGAAGAGGAGTCTTGAATCTCGAATTCTCCTAAATCCAAGTGTTGCGTCGAGTCGTGCTGGTAGGCTGGCCTTTGCTTAGAACCCAGGCTACCAGCAACTATCTCTTCATCATTCAACGATTCAATACTTGCCACATCGCCGCCGACTATCCCGTCTTCCTCTCGAACAGCTGCACTGAATGAGTTTGAGCGCCTGGACGCTGTTGAATCGGTGCATGTGTTGGTCCCACAGGAGGATCCTCTGCTTGAAGTCATGGAGGTTCTTGAGTGTGGCGTGTCGGACTCCTTAACTGGCTCCTGGACCAACGACTCCGTCGCCTGCTCCACTTTTGAATGGACTGGATAGCCCCACCTTGCCAACACGCAGTTTCCAGTAGCCAGATCCCACAGCAAGGAAGTATTATCCAGTGATGCAGAGAGCACATACTGCCGCCATACAAAGGCAACGCGCTGGAGGCTCGATAACGAGACGCTGACCACGCTTTGGGTATGGCGCTCCAGCGTTTGCATTAGTTTTCCTTGGACGGCATCCCAGATGCAGACCGTTGTGTCTTTCGATCCCGAAACAACTCGCTGGCAGTCGGACGAAAGTGCGATGCAGGTGATTCGGCCAGTGTGGCCCTGCATTGTCTGAAGACATTTTGATTGGCGGCTTGACCAGAACCGGACGGTTCTATCATCGGACCCCGAGACAATCGAATGGTTGTTGAACCCAGCGGCCACACAATTCACAGGTCCGGTGTGCCCACGAAAGCTGCGGATGCAACGACCATTGTGAGAACGCCACAATCTCACGGTGGTGTCATCGGATCCAGACACAATCCAGCAATTGTCTCGTGAGAGATCGACGCAGTTGACACCTTTTCGATGGCCCGTGAGGGTCTTTAGACAAGTACCTTTTGCGACGGACCAGAGTTTGAGGGTCGTGTCGCTCGAACCAGACACGACCAACTCGCCATCAGACGAGACTTGAAGACAACACACTGCACCGGTGTGAGCTATCCCATCGCCAAAGGTTTTGACCATTGTTCCAGTCGCAACGTCCCATTCTTTCAGCGTCGCATCCTCCGAGGCAGAGAAAACTCGACGATCGTCGACCGCCGCGACGACTTGGTGGATGCGTCCAAGGTGGCCGTGAAAGCTTTGTACCACCTCGTGGTTGTCCAGATCCCACAGCCTGAAGAACAATTCTTTGCTGTTGTCGTCGGGGTCTGGCTGCTGCACCTGCACAAGAACATGATGCCGTCGATCACCAATCGATACAGCGATCTCACCGAGGACTCGGATCGCGTCCATCGCATGCATCCTCAAGACTCCAATCGCCATGGTAGCTGTCGGTTGGGAAGTAACTGAACCTGGGTTCCAAGAGCAGGAGAGAGTGGTCGTTCCTGCACCATTGCGAAGTCAATCAACAGCCGATCGCGGGCTCAACGGAATCACTTGACGCTGACTCAGCATAAAGCATTGAAGAGAAGGCGGGACGTCGAAAGAGTCAGATGCTCGGATTGGGTATCATGCAACCCCTGCTGGCTCGACATCAACTGTACCGCTGCTGCCTCGCTGCTTCGCGCGTTGTTGAACCCAAGAGTCGGATAATCGAGGTTTTGCCATGCCCACACACCAATTACTAGGCACAGATGGCATGAAGAGGGTCTCTTCTACAGCCTGTTACAGCTGTACTTTTGCGACAGCTGGGTACACCACAGGTGGTGTCTTGTGCTGGTGGTGCGGTGACGAAGACACACTGATGTTTGTGTTGTGGTGGCGCGAGGTTGAGCGTGAAGTGAGAGCAACAGGCAGGCCAAAGAGCAGTGTTCTCGTCCTAGAAAAAAGTGTGTTGGTGATCATTAGCAAATGCAAGAATAAAATGACCAGCACTAACAAAACGAGAATCCAATGGGGATCTAAACACACGCACAAAAGATAGAATCAAAAGCTTTGGAAAGTCCGCCAGGCGTTTACATCTCCCAGGCAACCTGAAGCTTGGAGACGATCGAGAGATCCGACTTGGACAGGTCGATGGTCACCACATGGTTGCTGGCACGGTAGTCAAACGTAGTGGCTGCACCGTTGACGTACACCGTGGTCGGCTTGTTGACAACACCAACCAACTTGATCGTAGCAATCGTCTTGGACTTGGCGCCAGCGTAGTTGTTCATGCCCAGCGAAGACTTCAACGAACCGGTGCCGGTCTCATCCACCTCCATTGCGAACTCCACGAGGGTTGCACTCTTGCCGGTCTCAATTTCCACGCCATCGTCTAGGAAAAGCTTGGCAGTGGCACTGCCCGCACCCTTTGGAAGTGCCACAATAAGGTCGAACGGGGAAGCAGCCACATCAGCGCTTCGCAGAGCTGCTTGCTGCATCGGGATGATGCTTCCACCACGAATGTGCACAGGCATGTCATGCAAACCAACCGCAAAGCTGTGGATCTCGCCACTACTCTCGACGCGCGTGAAAGTCGACTCCACCAAGTCGTACCAGACGCCCTTGGGCAAGTACACGTTCCATTTCTCGGGTTTATTCTCGAGAACGGGCGACACCAAGATGGAATCACCGAGGAAGAACTGTCTGTCCACCGCCGGAGACGCCCGCGTGTTGGGATCTTCTGGGAACTCGTAGAAAAGAGCACGCGCGATGGGTGCACCCGTCACATGGGATTCGTAGCCGGCCGAGTAGATGTATGGTAGCAACTGGTACCGCAACTTCAAGAACTTTTTGGAGGATGTTAACACCTCGCCGTCAACATACGGCTCTTGGGACGCCTTGAAGATGGTGTTGTGGTTGCGAGAGAACGGATAGAAAGCACCGAGTTGCATCCACCGACGACAAAGATCCGCATCCATTTGTCTGTCCCGGCCATATGGCGCATTGAACCCACAAATGTCGGCACCGACCATGGGGATACCAAACAGACCAAAGTTGAGCATGGTTGGAATGGAGTACTTGAGGTCTCCCCAATTGGCTGCATTATCACCGGTCCAGTGGGCCACAAACGCGCCACTTCCGACAAAACTGGATCGCGTCAACGCAAACGGACGCTTTTTGATGATGGAGGCCAACGCCTTTTCCGTGGCGATGGATTCCGTAAAGCCAAAGAGGTTGTGGGCATCGTACTGGGTCACACCGCCGTGTTGCCGGGCCGTCGTGGAAATGGTTTTGGTGTTGAGCGCTTGGCGTTCACCGCGGTTGTTGATGGCGTACTGCGGGTAGTCCAGTTTGTTGTATTCCGCGGTGCAGACCAGACAGCACGTGGTCTGTTGGGGGCATCGATCGACAAACCCTTCGGGTCGTTTGCACGTATCTCCTCCTTGACAGAAATTGGCCACTTCGTTCATGTCAATCCAGATCCCGTCGTAGCTGAGGTCGTCGTGGAAGCGCTGGAACTGGCCCTCCCAATAAGGTTCTGCACCTGGGTGCAAAAAGTCGGGGAAATACGTTGGTCCTGGCCACACTTGGCCCAAATAGGGCTTATTGCCGTTGCTTTCCTTGATGAAAATGTCTTGACTCATGCCAGCCTTAAGGGCCGCATCGTTGGCATTGTCGGTGATGCCTGGGTCCACAATCGGCACCAACTGGAGCTTGTCGGCGTGCAGTTCCTCGACGAATTGGGCCATTTCTGGTTGCTTGAAATCCGTGTGGTTGAACGTAAAGTCGTAAAAGTTGTCCATGTAGTCGATGTCGACCCACAGCGTGTCCAAAGGAATGCCCGCGTCCTTGAATTTGTTCTTGACATACTTCACTTCGGCGAGATCTCGGAAGCCATAACGACACTGATGGAAACCGAACGACCAGTACGGCATCATGGCTGGCTTGCCAATGAGCGACGTGTACTGCGAGACCACATCCGCAGGAGAGTCACCGGCCACAATGTAAAAGTCCAACACACCACCAATCACTTGGTACACCAGCGAGTCCTTGCGCAAAGTCACATCCATGCCGTTACTGTTGTGCAACAACACACCATGCGCTTTACCTTCGTTCGTCAACCCCAAGTAGAACGGATGCGAGCCGTACGTGTTCACGTTGGTGCTTGACGAAGCTTCGTCACGGGTCCAAAGCGTGCGCATCTCGTTTTCTTGGACACGCATGGTCTCACGAGTGCTTTCACCAAGACCAAACACACTCAAATCGTTGTCAATGGCCGTTCCAATCTGCAAGTATTGGTCCTTGAACACCAACGACAGCTTGGAGGAATCAAAGAGCACGTAGCCATCCGATTTACGAGTGACTTTGAAGCTAAATGGAGAGTTGGTATACGTGAAGTCGTACAAACGTTGTTGACCAGGCTTGGGTGTTGTTGGTTTTGGCTTTGGCTTTGGCTTGGGCTTTGGCTTCTGTTGTTGTTGTTGTTGTTGTTGTTGCTGCTGCTGTTGTTGCTGCTGCTTCTTTCGTTGTTGTTGTTGTTGTTGCTGTTGTTGTTGTTGTTGTTGTTGTTGGTCTTGTTCAGGCTCTTCATCAATCGACTCGAGACTTGCCGTGGAGAATTCTGCCGAAGGGTTGCCGATCAGTCCACGCGAGTACAACGACGACGGCACTTCCCAGCGGTTGGCGTTCTTGTCGGTGATCTTGACACGCACCGATTCACCGCGCGTTTGATCCACATCCACCACCAGTTCCTCCACGTGTTTGCCATAGTACTCGGTCACGTTTCCCGAAGGCAACTTCTTGAGATGGAGCGTGAGGCGATCGCCGTTCAGGCTCTCCCCGACGACTTGGTAGCCCGTGCTTTCCACTGGCGCATATTCCCACACACGCACGGTGTCACTCAAGTGCGTGTACACGCCGGGGCCTTCCAAATGGTAGTTGTTGCCATAGTTGGTGTCCCAGGTGTCTTGACGATACCCGGCCGAAGCTGGCGCATAGAAGCATACTTCGGTGGGATCCATGACAAACGTATGTTCAAACCAGCCATTCTGGGCCGAATAGTCGCCGGTGCGGGTACTGGGCTTCATGACGGCATCGCTCCATCGACCATTGCCTTCGTTAAAGTGCACCGTCGGTGGGACTTGCCATAGCGGGTTCTTGAATAAAATGGTCGTGGATCGGCTGGTTTCGATCCGCTTGGGTTGTTCATGGCCAAAGTTGTCTCCGGGACGAGTGATCGCATAGGTGCCTGGCACTGGTGCGCGGTAGTTTTTGTCACCGACGGGGTTGTACCACGGACAGCCGTTCTCAAGACAATCACGAAACACAAAGTCAAAATGAGGCGCGTTCACTTCGATCTGACGCCAGTACGTGGCCTGGAAAAAGTCCGAGTCATTGTGCGGAAGATGGTACTTGGGGGTCTCCGAGACGTCGACTTTGGTCGACTCCCATTTCTCGATATTCTCGTTGACACGATAGACCATGAAGAAGTTCCTCTCGAACTTGGCTCGATAAAGGATACGAATGAGACCCGTGCCATCATCCGGTTGAATCGGCGTGAGCGAGATGTATTCACCCAGAGAGCCACACACGACATCTCCTAGGACACCAAGTGCCACCAGCGTGGTGGCCACCAAAGCCTTGAGCGTCATATATCTCAGAATTGGCAGAAACTCACGGACGAATCAGAGGATCACCACTGAAAGGTGCTGCTGGATGATTGATTGACCTGGACGAGTCAAAAAGAAGAATGACAGGACTTGGCCAACGAGATTTTATGCGGTGCTCGATCCCGCTGACGGTAGCCGAGCTGGGGAGAGAACCAACACGACAGACCTCACCTGACGGACGGCATGGCTCGCGTTCTATCTCTCTCTCTCTCGTTGGGTCCTCTCAGGTTGAAGTTGTTTCCGCCATTTTCTGAGGTGGGTGATGGCAAGAGCTGTCCACTTCGTGTGTGTCGGTTCTATTCACGTTTCTTGGGCCCACCTGTACGAGACAGGCGCGAGGTTCAGCAAGACTAGTCGACATACTAGTACTCATCTAGCTAGCGCAATGCATAGAATCCGGATCCTATGGGTCTATGGGCCACAGGACACACACACACACACGCGCGCACACACTATCTTGAAGCATGAGCAATATCATAGGTTGAAGCACAGCAGCACATTGGCTTTTGGTGCCCTCCCACCGCCTGGAGGAATCCCATGCTGCTGCTGTTGGCATGCGCGGTACCATTACCTACTTGGGTTCTTTCACGGCTTTATGAGCGCGCAGGTGAACAGCACAACAACAAAGAATGAGCTGGTAGATCGTTCTTCTGATTTTCCTTCCATGCAGCTATGACTCCATGCTACTGAATGGTGCCGACGATTCTGCTAAAGGCCATTTCCTTCCTGTCCACTGGCATGCATTCATCGGCTTCTTTTCAAAGATGGTCAGCGTTGGAGAGCTGCGGTTCACGCCATGATTTCTCTACGGAGTTGAAGAGTGGACCCCACCTGTCAGGTTGAAGGTGACCCATTGACCGCTGTTGCAAAGCCTGGGCAGAGCCAAATCAGGCTCGTGTTTGAAGGGACACGACCTGCATCCACCGCAACTGCCTGCAGTTTCCATCCATTACGTCGTGTCGGGCGGGCCTCTAAGCATTCATTCCGCGGTTACTCATGCCACATAGCCACATATTAACCAGCCATTGCAAGCAAAACATTTCGCCATCGCCACTGATTTCTTCAGTCTTTTGCTATTCCTTCCCTCCTCAGTTCCCGCACACGCATCCGAAATAATCACACCACATAAACGACACCACAACGCATGACGTTGATCCAAAGAGAATGGTCTTTTGGTGTTGCTCATCCAACGTCTTTTACGTTTGCGTGTCGATGATGATAATGACGATGGCGGATGGTGATGGTGATGGCGATGATGATCGAGGTGCGGTGCACATTCGATTTGGTTGTCCTAGGGATCGTGCATGTCTCTGGCATCGGATACCGCTTTGGTCATTTCTCTGAGAGAGAGAGGGCTTGCCGGGGGTGTTTGCCGGGTACGATCGTTGCTGGAGGTTGTGGTGACACAACCAACGCGTGCTTTGCCTTTCGGACGCTTCTCTTCCGATGCGTCGCCTTCTTTGCTCACCGGATGGTTGTCGTCTCGGAGAGACCTCGAAAGAACCTACACTGTCGACAAGTTCGCACCCCACAGCGTCAGGAAACACACTTGTTCCACACCCACGGCTTAAACACTCCGTTGGATCAGTCAAGTGTCCACTGACAAGCCCAATGAAGCAATTGATGACAATAGTGTTCAAGCTCATGAGGTGCTTGTGGTCGTTGTAAAGCGACCTGGTGATGCGTAGAAGGAATCAAAAAGCTGTTGTCAATGCATCACTCAAAACGTCAACATACCCCATGCACAAAGCTTGAATGGACATCATCACAATCCAGAATCTGTGTGGAGGTTCACTACATCTCCAAGCATTCTCATCCAGAACTGGTTCAGTATTTCCCCAGTTGATGATCCTCGGATTACTAGACTGGTTGGGGTTGACCTCGTTGGGCAGCTCCACCAAAAGACAGCTTGAGCAATGTGAGCAATGTGCATGCTCGCCGCCGCTTTACACTGTCGCGAGGCGTGGACCTGTCTGTCATTGGGAGCCTTTTGGCCATCAATCCCATTCTCGTCACCAATGGTCCTCAAACAGTCGTATAAACCAAACACTCCCTCCATGCACCAAATGTGACGCAGAAGAGCACGAGAAGGAGCAAAAGGCGTGCACGCACCTAACTCGCTTAGCAACCAACGAAGTTAGTTCCTTTTTGTCAAACCATCGCGGCAAACTGCTCTTGTGCAAGAGAAACAAACCCACATGGACCACCAATCGAGGTTAAATGCAGAGACAAACGATGAAGAACCCGAAAGAACGCAAGGCTGTTTGGTGGATGATGCGTTTCTTTCTGATTGTTATTCGGCTTCCTGCCTTTGGCTTGATATAAGGTCAAAAACCAGAACCGGACGTTGAGTGCGCGATGCTCCACCAAAGAGTTCAAGTAAAAGAACACGCACATTGTATTGATATATAGCCCTCGAGGAGTTAACTCTCCCCTATCCAAGCAATCACGTCAGCAATTGCATCCGCTCTAAATCTCCCAGGCCACCTGGAGCTTGGAGACGATCGAGAGATCCGATTTGGAGGCATCGACAGTCACAACGTGATTGCTGGCACGGTAGTCGAACGAAACCTCGGCGCCGTTGACGTACAAAGCCGATGGCTTCTTGGGGGCACCAAGCAATTTGATTGTGGCAATCGGTTTGGATTTCGCACCAGCGTACTTGTTCATGATCAACGAAGACTTCAAGGAACCCGTGCCAGTCTCATCCACATCCAGGGCGAAGTCCACCAAGGTAGCCGTCTTGCCGGTCTCAATCTCCACGCCGTCGTCCAAGAACAGCTTGGCGCTGCCAGTGCCAGCACCCTTTGGAAGAGCGACCACAAGATCGAACGGGGAAGCAGCGACTTCAGCACTAGTCAAGGCTTTCTGTTGCATCGGGATGATGCTGCCGCCACGAATGTGCACTGGCATCTCGTCCGGACCAACCACAAAAGTGTGCACCTCACCACTGCTTTGCACTGGAGTATAGTCAAACAGATTGTACCAGACACCCCTGGGCAAGTACGCGTTCCATCTACCTGGATTGTCCTCCAAAACGGGAGACACCAAGATGGAATCACCCAGGAAGAATTGCTGGTCCACCGCTGGAGACACGTGCGTGTTGACATCCTCTGGGAACTCGTAGAACATGGCACGCGCGATGGGAGCACCGGTCACGTGGGATTCATAGCCTGCCGAATAGATGTATGGAAGCAGACGGTAGCGCATATTCAAGAAAGTGATGGAGGTATCTCTCACTTTATCGTCGACGTATGGCTCTTGGGATGGCTTGAAGATGGCGTTATGGTTGCGCGAAAATGGATAGAAAGCACCCAATTGCATCCAACGACGACACAGAGTCATATCACCAGACCCACCAAAACCGCAAATATCCGCACCAACCATCGGGATACCAAACAGACCAAAGTTCAGAATCGCCGGGATCGACCATCTCAAATCTTGCATCTTGGAAGCATTGTCACCCGTCCAATGGGCCACAAACGAACCACTTCCAACAAAACTCGAACGAGTCAACGCGAACGGACGCTTCTTGATGATCGACGTGAGCGCCTTGTGGGTCGCAATGGACTCCGTGAAGCCATACAGGTTGTGCGCATCGTACTGACGCACACCGCCATGTTGCAATGATGTCGTGGAGACAGTCTTGGTGTTGATGGGTTGGCGACCCGCATCGTTGATCATGTACGGTGGGAAATCGTACTTGTTGGAGTCCGTCGAGCACACCAGACAGCACTGGGTCTGTTGGGCGCCGTCACGTCCAATGGGACACTTGCCCACAGAAGGTCGACTGCACGATTCGCCACCTTGGCAAAAGTTGGCGATCTCGTTCATATCGATCCAGATGCCGTCGTAGTTCATGTCATCGTAGAAGCGCTTGAACTGACCTTCCCAATAGTTGTCAATGCCAGGGTGCAAGAAATCGGGGAAGTTGGTCGGACCAGGCCACACCTGACCAAGGTAGTTGGTCTTGCCATCCGATTCCTTGATGAAAACGTTCTGCGTCACACCGGCCTTTTGAGCAGGGTCGTTCACATCGTCCGTGATACCAGGATCCACAATGGGAACCAGTTGCATGTTCTCGTCATGAAGCTCTTTCGCGAATGCCGCCATCTCTTGTTGTTTGAAATCCGTGTGGTTGAACGTGAAGTCGTAGTACTCATCCATGTAGTCGATGTCGACCCACAGCGTGTCCAAAGGAATGCCCGCGACCTTGAATTTGTTCTTGACATACTTCACTTCGGCGAGATCTCGGAAGCCATAACGACACTGATGGAAACCGAACGACCAGTACGGCATCATGGCTGGGCGACCGATCAACGCAGTGTATTGAGAGACCACATCGGCAGGTGAGTCACCGGCCACAATGTAAAAGTCCAACACACCACCAATCACTTGGTACACAAGCGAGTCTTTGCGCAAAGTCACATCCATGCCGTTACTGTTGTGCAACAACACACCATGCGCTTTACCCTCGTTCGTCAACCCCAAGTAGAACGGATGCGAGCCATACGTGTTCACATTCGAATTCATGGCACCTTCATCACGAGCCCAGAGCGCGCGCACCTGGTTCTCCTTGACGCGCATGCTGTCACGGGTGCTCTCGCCAATGCCATACACACTCAAATCGTTGTCAATGGCCGTTCCAATCTGCAAGTATTGGTCCTTGTACACCAACGACAGCTTGGATGAATCAAAGAGCACGTAGCCATCCGATTTACGAGTGACTTTGAAGCTGAATGGGGACTTGGTGTAGGAGAATTCATACAAACGCTGTTGACCAGGCTTTGGTGTGGTGGGTTTTGGCTTGGGCTTGGGCTTTTGTTGTTGTTGCTGTTGCTGTTGCTGTTGCTGCTGCTGTTGCTGCTGCTGTTGCTGTTGTTGCTGCTTCTTCTTCTTTTGTTGTTGTTGTTGTTGCTGCTGTTGTTGCTGTTGTTGTTGTTGTTGTTGTTGTTGTTGTTGGTCTTGCTCGGCAGCTTCGATCGCAGCATCACCACCCGTAGGAATCGCATCCGCCGATGGATTGCCAATCAAACCGTGAGGGTACAAGCTCGATGGCACTTCCCAGCGCTTCTCATTCTTGTCCGTGATCTTGACACGCACAGATTCACCACGGTGCTGGTACACATCCACCACTAGTTCTTCAATGTGTTGGCCGTAGTAGACCTCCGAGTTTGCACCCTTGATCTTCTGCAGGTTCAAAGTGATGTGATCGCCGCTCTGACTTTCACCCACGACTTCGTAACCCGTGCCTTCCAGTGGAGCGTAATCCCAGGCGCGCAAGGTATCGCTCTTGTGCACAAACACACCCGGCCCTTTGAGATGGTAGTTGTTGCCATAGTTGGTATCCCACGAGTTCTGGACGACCGTACCTGCACTCGCATCGGTGCCGTACGTGAAGAAGCACACTGTCACTTCATCCTGAACAAATGTGTACTCAAACCAGCCGTTCTTGGCCGAGTAGTCACCGGTTCGCGTGCTGGGTTTCATTGGTGCATCCGCCCAGTTGCCGGCCTGTTGCTGGTAGTGGACGTTGGGCACCACACTCCACACTGGATTGTGAAACAGAATGGTCGTGCTCTGGGCGGATTCGATCTTCTTGGGCTCGTCAATGCCAAACTTTTCGTCGTATCTCACAATGGCGTAGGTGCCAGGAGCACTCGCCAAATAGTTCTTGCCCGCGTTGTTGGCGTGGTACCAGTGGTTGTCCGCATCCCGGAACAAAAACTCCAACGATCCGGTCTTCACTTCGACTTGTCGCCAGTCGGAAACATTCTGGAAGAATCCGCTGGTATCCGCTGGAAGCTTGTAGGTGGGTTCTTCCATGGCCTTGTCAGTCCATTGGTCATATCCTTTGGTATGATACAAAAACAATTTACTTTTGACCGCGGAACGGTAGAGAATACGGACAATTCCCGAGCCATCATCCGGTCGAATCGGTTGGATCGAGATGAACCGGTCTTCGGCATGCGTCAAAGCTGCACAGCATAGCGCAAGCACCGCGCTGAGCACAAATGCTTTTTGCGTCATCTTGAACAAGTTCTTTGCTTTTGCTTCACAAGTTGAGGAGGAGGAAGACAACAACAATAAGAAGAAGAAGAGAGCTGGTTGGAACTCGGCAAAACGAAGAATGACAGTTGGTGGAAGTCGTCTCCAAGCATCACGGCTCGTTCGGGTCACAAATCAACGTGAACGCCCGCCCCATGCGGCATAGCACCACTTGCACCCGCAGACAGGCTCAAAGTTTGACATCCATCCTTTCTTTCTTTGCGTTTGTTGGTGGTTGCACGCACAGATTGAACGCTGTTGACCTACCCCATTTCTGAAGTAGATGCTCAGAGGGCGCGCAGGTTGGTCACACGAGACAGACGCAACTTCAGAAACCTTTGTTTGGCACAAAACCAACTTCAGAAAGACTGACTTGGGATAAACCGCGAACAGAGCGCTGTACAGTACATACACCTGGACAGAGCACCAAGGGATGCAAACCTGCAAACCCATCCAACAAAGGCGGGAGTTGTGAAGTGTGGTAGTACATGGAGTACATCTCATGGGGTACAGTAGGTACAGTGTGCAATACATGTGCCGCACTCCATGGAAGGACGTGTGGCGGTGCATCGGTGCATAGATCGGAATCAGAGTTCGTTGCCACAACCATCGAATCCACTGCGGTGGCACCTGTGACGATGGTCCACAGGATTTTCTAGTCTCTTCTTTTGGCATCGATGACGGTCAGGTCGAGCAATCACACCCATCAAGCTCTTGCTTCCTAATGAACTTCGCCGCATCTCCAAGCGGTTCGAAAACTGCTTTGAAGCACAAGAGTGTAGTCTCATATGTAGATGTATATACGTTTCATCGCGGGAGTGTCTCTGCCATTCGTCCCAACGGCGGCATCAAAGTGTTCCACACGTTCTTGGTCTCTGCTTTCTCGTTTTTCTGGCACCGCCAGAGCTCAAGAGAACGTAGGAATGCCATCCGCGTTCGCCAAAAAGGAACGAGCTGATTCTGAGATTGTTTTCTGTTGTTGGGTTTCGAGACATGCCTGTTGTGTAACTCAGGAACTCAGGTTGAATGTGCGCCGGTCGTCAGAAGTGCAAGGTCTGGGTCAGCGTCAAGTCAGTTTGAGAGCCAATGGGTTGACAACTTGAGGTGTTGGGTGACAAAGGAACGCGCTGCAATGTGAACATGCACAGGACTGGACTGGTTCGAGTGCAATAAACCTGAGTCACCTTCCCTCAACATGCGTGCTGGATGGAGACTATGTAACCGGGGACAAGCGGTAACGGTACCCCATTGATGATGGTAAATCGGCCGGTGATGCAGAGAGAGAGAGAGAACAGAGCCGTTTTGTTCCTTTGCATGCAGAAGGAAGCCGACAGATTTGCACCAAAGAGCACAAAGTGGTAGCCCCACCTTGAGCCACTCATATCAGTTTGAAGTTGGCCAGGTTCACACTGAGATGGGCATGGTGTGTTCTGATTGGTTGAAAGAAGAACATGTTGGGGTGTCATGGACGCCCAACTTGGGCGCAACTCCAACCATCCAACGCCCAAACGCCCAGGTTGGTTCACCCTGGATCGAAGGGATGCAGCACCATACAGGATGTGTGTATATATGCGTCTTTTCGGGGACGCCTTTATGGGATGGGGCGTTAGCCGTTCCCACGTCGAATCGTACACAGTTGGTCACCATCCACTTGTTTTGTTCGTGTTCGGTGGTAGTAGTCCACTCTCCATGTGTGGTCCACACCACCGTCGTTTGCCGATCCAGCCTTACAACGCGGCCACGAGCGCGAGAGCAAAAGAGAAGCCGCCAAGATGCAACTCGCGACGCTCCAGTTGTGGCGATTGCGTGTGCAGCAGTTGGTGGACCAATTGCTGACGTTGGGTACCCACTTCTCACTGACTTTTGATGGGCCCCAGCGCATGGCGGTGGAGCCACTCTTCGTCGTGGATGGGGCTGTGCGCCCCAATCCCGTGGATCTCATGGACGCACTGGGCTTTGAAGTGCGCAACGTCACGGGCACCAGACTGCTTCAAGTGTGTCGCGTGGCCAAGGGCCCGCAACGTCGCCATCGTGGACCGATGGATGTGCAAGAAGACGACTACGTGGTGGGTGTCAACCAAAGCGATTTGCTGCGTTTACCCATCAGTGCGGCCCAGTTTCGGGCCATGTGCCACCAGGAAATGGTCCACAACCACCAGCCACTGGAACTTCGTCTGGTGCGTCTGCACCAAGAAATCGTGGCCGGGCCAACCATGGATCGAAGCCATGGAAAGTTGTTGCAGGCGCTGCGTAAAGTCGAATTGACCTCCAAGGAACTCCAAAGCCAACACCAACACATTGTCCAGACGTGCTCTTTCAATGGAACGTTTGCAACTTCGTCTTTGTCTTCGTCGTCTTCTTCGTGGTCTGCTTTGGAAATGCAACATTGTCTGAAGAAAATGCAGCGAGAGCAAAAACTGCTGAATTATATCCGCTTCAAGCTGCAACAGATTCGTGAATGGGTAAACCAGGACGAGCGCTTTCAGATCGCCATGCGCTTCCAGCGATGGTATCGTGAGTTTTCATATGACTGGAAGGATCACTGTGACCAACCACAGTTCCAGCAACAACAGGAGCAACAGCAGCGAACCGCCATGCTGCGTCACGCTGTCTCGTTGGATACAACAACGCCGACGACCTCAGTGGAATCAAATACCTCTAACAATGGCCTTCGCCGCCAATCTTCTTTGCCGACTTCCTGGAATGCTTCTTCTTCTTCTTCTAGAGAAGCACAAACCATGCAGTCTACGTTGGGAAGTATCGACGTCAGCTGGATCAATCATTTCCCGTCCGTGGACCTCAAGTGGCTTGCAGATAAGAGAACCAGAGTGATGGAAATATTCTGCAAGCGGCTGCTAGAAGGATTCCGTCTGGAAGTGGATGCGTCTCCTCAGCAAATAGAGAGTATAACCACCGATGTGGCGATGGAGTTAGTGAAACTTTACATCAAGAAACGTGATCATTGTGCACCGAACGAGCTGTACAGGGAGTTTGTGCGCCATTGTCGCATGTTGCACCTTAATCTGAACAACCCGGCAAACAAACAGCTTCGAGTTGACCTCATTTCACGTCAACTGAGTGCTACAAGACTGTGTGAAATGAGCAGTGAAGAGCTTGCTCCAGAAGCACTTCAAGCGATGCGACAGGCTCGATTCGAAAAGCACGCGCAAAACATGATCATCCAAGAACCAGAAGGTGTGCGGCTGGTCAAGACAAAGCATGGATTCAAGGAGGTTCCCATTGGTTCGTCAGTGATCAATTCCCAAGAGACTGGAGATGATCAAGAAATGGCGGAACCAGCAGACACGTCGGAGGCACCTCAATCACAAACACCTCTTCCGATACCGACCCCCGAGCCATCACCAATGCCAACACCGGCATCGACACCAATAGCAATACCATCCGCGAACACTCCAGTAGCCGCCGTAGATGGAGTATCTGACGCAGTGATGACTGATCCCGCCTCCCTTCCAGTGATTACCCGATCCGACAACCAGTCCCTGGAACCGGACGATTCCATGGTCGTAGAGTTTGACAGAGTCATGGACATTGACTCCCAGAAAAAGAGTCCAAATAACCAGAAGCGCGTCAGTTTCGTAGACTCCACGTCGAATCAGGCGACTCACGAGACAAAACCAGTTGGGCAGGTTGCTTCAGACGCCAAAAAGCAATTGATTGGGCTTGAAGAGTCGTGTCGCCTCTTCCACTCGCTCTTTGGTCCATCGCAGGACGTGATGGGACAAATCGATCAATTCGAAATCGCGTTGAAGGAGACGCAGTTGGCCACGATGAGCAAAGAATTCATGGTTATGCCCGGATTGAATGTGCGCAAGAGTATGAGCGTCTGCCATGGTGTGCCTGCTGGGCTGATTGGTATCTTATGTGTGAGTAGATCCATCGTGACTTGAACTGGGATGCCTCCCGGTTGTGTCATGCGAAAATCCAGTTGGCTCATTTCAGTTTTGAAGGAATCGATGCCGACGACGTGACAGCGAATATTTTGGCAGTACAAAAGTTGCGGCATGCGCTGCAGCTCTTCAGATTCCAGTGGAGAAATCATCTGCATCACCTGGCTCGTGAATTCAGAATCACGAAGGACACGGAGTTCTCTCCTGAGCAAATGCACAAAGTGGCTCGCAATTTGAAACTCGCCAAGGTCACTCAGGTTTGTATCTGACCTGATTGCGTTGGTTGACCCAGCGAGTGACTGTATTCATGTCGACTCATTCATGTTGTCTGTTTTTCTCAATGCATGCCAAGGTTGTGTTCCACACCTCCGAGGCAGGTTTGTCGGGAACCAATCCGACGCAATACCATGTGGATATCCGAGCCCAGAACCTTGTTTTGGCGCATGGAGAAGGACACACTTACCGTGAAGCCAAAGGACGTGCAATCCAAGAAATGTGCTCGTTGATTAAACAATTGGTGGTTTTCAACATTCAATGGGAAGCGGATCAGGCAGAATTGGAACGTCAAGCGGCAATGGAACGCAATAATGCTGCAACGGTTCAACGACCTGAACCACCGATCGTTCAAAGCAAACGTGATGGATTCACCGCTTCGCGAGAACAAAAAGAGGTCGTCGGTGAAGCTGACTTGACTTGCGCTGCGCCGACAATTGGCCTAAAGCGACCTCTTGGTCCTGAATCGATGGAAGTGGACCAGGAACCTCCACGACAGCGTCCGCGCGTGGATGAGATGCAGCGTTCTTTACCCCCTCAGTCCACCGGACCACTAGCTAATCGTTATGTCGATGCACCACCAGTTGATGTGAAGCCACAGCCTTATTTCCACGACACCGTGGGTGAAGACACACAAGTGGAACCGCCACTACCGGCCCGAAAGGCACTGGAGATTCAAAGTCTGGATGAGTATCAAGCTTTGATCAAGGCGTGGGTCAAGGACAAGCACGCCGTGATGAAGAAGATACGTGAGAGCCAATGGGATGGACCTCCGCAAGACGTGATTCGATTCTCATCCCACTTGACTGTAAGTGTGCATGGTGGGGTGACGGCACTCTAGTAATCCGTTAACTGATCAATCGTTTCCCAGTTCACTCGCATTGTGACCAAGGTTTTGAAGAACGAAACGTTTTTGCTTCGTTTGGAAGCACTGGCAGGAACGCTTTCTGTGGAGTCGCTTGAGCGAAAGACGCTTCCACCGGCAATCGACGACATTGTGGCACAATTTGAGAAAGAAGTTTCGACACTCGTCGAGCCGTGGCTACAGTTTGTGAAGGATTACGAATTGCGACGACCGGCCAAAGACAACAACATCGCGGCAGGCTACGAGACGCGCATGAAGTTTCGAGATATTGTGAGTGGTTGGATCGCCGTGGATCATCGGGAACTTGTGGTTGCTTTGGTCTTACGGTGTGCGCGATTGATTCGTTGTGTGACTAATGAGAGCTAGGTGAAAACGGGTTTTCAGCCAGTCGGGCACTTGGAGGAATTCTGCATCTACGTGAGTGGCCGCCTCGCCGTCCGAGCCGCGTGTTTAAACCAGAAAATGGCCAAGCGAGCTTCTGGTGAGCAGTTTGGTGACCTGCTGGACCACTTAATGGTGGTACAACGGGAAAACAGGCTTGCTCGCACTCCGACCACACCAACACCAGCTTCCTCCGTCAGGCAAACATCCACTGCCAATGTAGTCTCCAACCGTTCGGCTGCGCCAGCCAACAACGCGCCATTTCGACCACCTCCGCGAGCACCAGCACCAGCACCGTCACGTGCGCCTGTCAGAGCAAAGAATCCAAACATCATTGAGAGTAGCGGCGACGAAGACGATGATGATGATGATGATGGTTCCGAGTACGGATACAGCTCGGGTGAAGAAGAGTACAGAGCATCGACAAATGCTGCTGCAAAATCGAATCCCGCTGCCAGCAAGAACGAAAGCGACGAAGATATGTCGGAGTTGAACAAGCCATACGACGTCACCAGTGAAAGAAACACTTCCGAAGATGCTCGCTTTCGTGCAACCATGCGCAGTCTATTCACACCTCGCGATGAGTTGTGCAGAGGTATTGAAGAGCTTCGTGGCTCGCTCAAGTACAGAGGCTCTGCCGAGCGTCGCATTGTGCCGAATGTGATGGCCACCATCAAGATCGATCGGTTTCGTGAGAACATCTACAAGGTTCACGTGGCAGTCAATGACATTGTGTCGTACGAGACCAGAGAAGAATCAAAAGCTGATGCGATCAATCGCGCCATTGATGGAGTACTGGACCGATTGCACCGCATCCGTCTCCTGTGGGCGCATTTGATGAATTTCCTGCACACCAAAATGCGATCGACTTGCAACTTCGACGAGTCCTTTCATGCCATGTGCCTCGCCAATCTTGCGAGGGTAAGAAAAAAACCGAAATTGGGATGATGGTCGACCCAGGGTCGATCAACAAAGGCGACGACGATATCTCACGAGGCTACATGTCTGTCTTGTATAGGTCGAAGTTGCGGTGGAGCGATCTTCCAACTACCATCATCATCCGAGCTCTGGGGCAGCCCGCAATCACAGTGGCTTGCACAACGAGTCTGGAGTTCCTGCCACTTTTCGCATTGACGGCTTTGTCGTGTACCGCGTGATGGCAAGAAAAAGCCCCGATCACGCCTGCTTGCTCGCGCGTCGTCGCACGGCGCGGTTTTTTGAGAACCTGATCGACTTGTGTGTCGGGTTGGGTAGTGTTGATCAGGCACTCAAGGAAGAACGACTGGACAACCAGATGGACGTGGACCTGGAAGGTTTTTCTTCTGATCGATTTGACTGGAAGTGTGTCATCCGGATCGAAGACCCCATCGTGAGTAACGAGATCAGTGAATTCCGTGTCGATGCCAAGTGGTACGTGATCCCTGGACCACGTGGAAGCGGAGGCTTTGGGGCTGCCATGCCTCCGTTTGCCAATGAGTTTGTAGATTTCCAAGCAGACATCGTGTTGCACCAGTTTGATCGGATGCCCATGCGCACGTTTGAGAAACGCGTGGAAACCGGCTGGCTTCGTGATGCCTTTATGTTTTTCACGGAATCTCCCTTTGAAGTCACCAGATTCTCCAAAGCCATCGAAGCCTACGGCAACAAGAACGCCATGAAGACCTTTGTTCCCATCTTTGAAGCACGCGTTGGCGGGAGAACATTCGAGGTTTTCGTAGTACCACCAGGTTCCTCGGTCAACAGTTCCCAGAACAATCTGTACTGGCCAAGATTCTTTCGTCAACGACAGCTCTCGGATTTGAAAAAAGTGTTTGGCTTGATCCGGGAGCGTAGATGAAGCTTTTCACAATTGGACAGATGTGCGTAAGTACTCAAGGTCTCTGTTGTGAGTTTCCCTCGCAAGCGCGTTTGTAGTTCAATCCACTCGACCATATGATTACACTGGACTGTGTTTACCTTCGAGAGCGTCTTGTGGACAGTGTCCTTCCCTCTCTCGTAGTGGTGGTGGTGTCGTGTCTCTCATGTTTCGGAAGACGTATGACGAACACGATCGACATGTTTCCAACACCGACGCGATCGGATCGCGCGACCTGCCATCACTTTCGGTGACCAACTCTTTGCACACCACAACGTGACCACCTGCCAAAGCAGGGATTACCACCACGGATATCGACAATGGCAAGTGCCGCTTCCGTCCACTGTGGATCGATCGCCATCCAATGATGTTTGCCGAAAAATGGCGAGTGATCATCAGCAACACCACGGCTTGAGGTTCCTTTCTCGCAAGCCAAGAGCATCTCAAAACGCAACAACTCGACCCAGCCAACACGTGGAAGCATGGACCAACTCCATGTTGGTCATATATGGCGTCATTTTTTTATTCGTCACTGATTTTCTTCAGTTCGTTCATGTTGGTACCTGCAATGGAATCTCCAAAGAGCTTGAGACTTGACAGAATGGTTTCGTCGGCGCCATAGTTTTCTTCCACAAAAATCTGAAGAATGCAGCAAGTAGCAATAGCAACAACAGGTCAGATTGCGATCCAGCTGACAAAGCAGCAGCAAAAGAAAAAGCAGAGGACAAAACGGAACGAACGAATCTTTGTGCGACCGTGCAACACCGTTCGAGCCACTCAAGCAGAGACGACCACACGATACTCACTGTGAGGGTTTTGACTCGTTGGAACTTGACAAAGCGCAATTCCACAGGAGCAGCAGTGTCCACATTGGTTTTTTCTTGCATGAGCTCCAGCAATTGGGTCGGTTCCACGTCGTTGGCATCGGAAAAGCCCAAGTTGGGTCGATTCGCGTAGAGTTTCACAATCATCGGCGCCGCATCTGGTGTGGTGGTGGGAGCGAGTGCATGGCAGAATCTCGGGCGCGTCAGTGAGTCAGCATCATCAACCAACTCCATGTTTGGTTGTTTCTTACCTGCTTGGGGTGCCACCAACTGAATGGAATGCAACTTGACGGCATCTTGAAACTCAATCTGCAGAATCAATTGCTCGTCGGCATCCGATTTCAACACCAGCGTGTGATCGCCCTGAAACAAATTGGCAAACGGGAATTGTGGATTGGCGTTCAAACAAAAGCTCTGGGAAGTGGCAATCTGGTCGTTGAGGCACTTGAAGCCGCCACTTGACTTAGCTTGGGCAGCCGTCGTGGAAGTGGCATTGGTATTGGCCGAGGTGGTGGTCGCCATTATGTGGGGGGTGGCGGGGTGTATCGAACGTGGCACACCCCAATAAGAGCCCCGGAGGGGAGGGGGGTCTTCTATTGCAGATAGAGAGCACCAGAATACAAGTCGGTCTGGAATGTTTTCCCTTGTTCAAAACAAGGGAAACGAGGGATCAGAAGGGATCGTTCGGGACTCCAGTCAGCTCGTTTTTATCATCCTTTCCATCCCTCCCCCAGCTCCCCAGTAGCTCACTCAGCACAAAGATTTAGCAGCGCGGCGGGCAGCAGAAAGCAGGATGAAGCCCAACATGAACATGAGTCGAACGCTGCGCCAGGTGGTGGCGCAGTACACTGCCCATGAGCCTCAGCTCACCCATAAACAAACCGTCACCCGGTTGTATCGCCAGGCGCTCAAACAATCCCAGTCGTGGGTCATTGATCGCCGTCTTTGGGTCGCCGAAGCCACCAAGATTCGCCAGCAATTTGATGCCAACAAGCACTTGGAGGCGGAATCTGGACTCACCAAGCGTTTGATCCGAGAAGCCGAAGAACAATTGCACCA
This sequence comes from Paralagenidium karlingii, assembly GCA_027475765.1. Lineage (NCBI taxonomy): Eukaryota > Oomycota > Peronosporomycetes > Paralagenidium > Paralagenidium karlingii. The sequence continues at coordinate 33,109 of JAMFLO010000240.1, forward strand.
CTATACCCATCCGGACAAGTATGTGCTCAACTACATGCCCGGTGGCACCAGCTTTATGCGCAATCCGCCACTACCGCTAGAGGTAAACCAAAAGAGTTTTTTTGTGGGTGGTTTGGAGCGCTACTAGCGCTTGTGCGTAGGGAATGGATCGGAGCTGCCAATTGACTGAACTGTGCTTCTTGCATGGCTGTGTTTTATCCAATAGGTTTGCTACCCCAATGGTGTGCCAAAGGGCGTCGAAGTGTCGCCAGTCGAAGCTGCCAATTTGGATGGCACCCCGGCGACCAAACCCGTCGACAGGGCCTACGTGGACTATGCCAACAAGGAATACTCCATGTAAATCCACCCACTACAACTCACAACAGCAACAGCAAGCAGGCAAAGAGAGGAAGAGCAGGCAAAGAGATCGATGACGACGATGACGATAATGCAGTGGACGATGACCACACAGAACAACACAAAAGCTGCAGCCGAAGCAACAGCAGCCGACGCGTGAAGAAGAAGAGTGAACATGCGAATGGGATTGATATTTTTTTTTTCCTCCTGGGTTTGTTCTTCGTCGATTTGGTGCCGCTCTCGATCGCTCCATTCCGTTGGTTTTGAGCCATCAGACAAGAAACGCTGACTGCCGCTACGGGATAGTGAATTGTTTCCCGCATACCATTCAACCTGCAACAGGCGAAAAGCCTGATGAACTCACTCAGGAATAGTCCAATTGATCACAGATACGCGATCTGGTCACGGCAGTGCTCAAACCAAAATCACGATAGTGGAACCCATTGAACGACGAGGTGAAGGTATTGGGCCGTCCTTTGCGGTCCATCTCGACCTTGAGCTGAGCCTTTTCCAACCCAAATTCACGATTTCTGCCGCAACCCATCGCGCACCAAACCAACGCCGCACACAACAGAGCGAGAGAGAGAAATGAATTCAATAGAGTCAGCACTCGATTCACGATCCAAGCACAAACAAGCCAACTCACGTGGTAGAATACATGGGATGTTCTGGCCGCGCCTTGGACATTTGGGTGGTGTCGATGGCTTCCGGTAAGAGTTCTTCGGGTTTGAGGGCACAGTCGTGTGGGGCTACGACATCCACTTCATGAATGCGCACCAGTTGTTTGTCTTTAATCTCTGTTGACGGTGTGATGATCAGGTCAGAGATCCATTGGGGTGTCCGCTCAATGTGCAACGCTCAAAGGGAGGAAGAACAACTCCTTCCCCCCCCCCCCCTCCCGTCATACACACGCACAAAGCACCAAATGAGGTCCAAACGATCAACATACCTTGCTTGAGGGTGATTTTGTCCATACGTCGACTCAACTCGGATCGCTTTTGAGTCACCGCGACACCAGCCCCAATACAAGCACTGGTTGGATTGTACATAAACTGACTCAACGGATTGGAAGTGCTGGCATTGTTGTCGGATGCGTCATTGTTGCTGTTGACGGTTGAAAAACTGGTGGTATGGTCATGCGCCAGTTCTGGACGCAGCCTTGGCGCGTCAAAGGCCTTGGGCTCATGCAAATTGATGCCGACCACGCTGGAGCTAGTGGTCATGAACGGATTGGCAGTCTTGCGCGTGTTGTGGATCGACGGACCTCGTGAAACCATTGTTTTGGGGTCAATGGCGCACTTCTTGTGGCTGATTCGGCTCTGCTAAATGGCATGTCCATGGCAAAAGCCCCCGCGCGCGGTCGGGAGCTTCATCGTGTTCTTGTCCCAGATCTCAGCTATTCTGGAGTTCTCGTGAGGTGATTGGCTGGCGGTGAACCTTATGCGGCGTTTGATTGGATAAAAATCGACCCAGCGCGACAATCCACGTTTTTTGGGGGAGGGGGGTGAAGTACTAGCTAAGTATCATGGTTGAGCTTTTGGGGCAGATGCCGACGTGGCCCACGAGTGTGAACGATGGGATTCGTTGCGCGTGGGTGGCGCTGAGTGTGACGGCATTGGCGTCGCTCAGTGTCCGCTGTCTCCAGAGTTTCTCATTGCATGGCAAGTTGAACTCTTCTTCGTCTTCCTGTCCTTCTGTGTCAACCCACACAACCCAAGCCGACACCTCGCCACCAGACCATCCCAACGACCCCAACAAGCAAGAACAAGACCAAAACGAAGCACTCGCGCCACCACCGCGGACACTACCGACCGCCAACGGTTGTTGCTTCAATCTGCTGCAAATCAGCAAACGATGGTTTACCATGTTTTATCTCTTTGGACTGGTACTCAACGGCGTGGTGTTGGTGGTGTTTTTCGGCGCCGAACGCTCGCAACAGCCGTTTGCGCAGAAATTGTTGACCATTTTGCACACCAAAGAGCTCTCGCAGGAACGACTTGAAGCCATTTGGACGCGAGACGACCCATGGCAGCCATCGCAAGAAGAACCAGTGCTGCTGCAGTTGAATTTGGAGACGTGGTGGTGTTTGTTTCTGCTGGAATTGCATCTGGTGCGACGCTTTCTCGAGTGTCTGTTTGTGACCAACTTTACGGGTTCCAAGATGCACGTCTTGGGTGAGTACCAGAGAGCCTCTGATTCCATGGATGGAACCCGTTCCAGCACTGACTTGGTTTGTGTACGCATGCGTGTATGCCTTCTCTTTGTCCACAGCGCTGGTTCTGGGTTTTGGTCATTACCTGCTACTTTCGGTGGGGATCGTGTCGGATCCGATGGCACTGATGGCTTCGCCAGAAGACAAGGAGAAATACCGTTTTGGCTGGCAGGGAGCGCTCGGATTGTACCTGTTTGCGATCGGAAGTCAGCATCAAATGAACTGCAATGCCATTCTGGCAGAACTCAAGAGCCAGCGCATTGCTCAACCTGACGAAGTGCCCGAGATCGAGAAAACCAAAGTGGATGCGTCCAATGACAAAGCCAAAAGCTCCAACGTCACCCACCGCCGAAAGAAACGCTCTTCTGCACCTTCTAAAAAAGCCCCCGACCAAGGCAAATCGTTAGCCCCCACGGGGTATGGCATTCCACAAGGAGACTGGTTTGACCACATGGCTTGTCCATTGTACACGAGTGAAATCCTCGTGTATGCGGCGCTGGTGTGCACCGCCAAAATGACCAACATGACGCTGATCATGGCCACGCTTTGGGTGATTGTGAACCAAGGGATTTCGGCCAAACGGTCTGCTGACTGGTACCAAAAGCATTTCCCGCAAGCCAAGGATCGGTTCCGTTGGAAACTGGTGCCGCATGTGTGGTAACACTTGCCCGTCAACAGCACGAAACCGAAAGCCTGTTGTGTGATTCTTTTACGCCAGTGGTGAATGGATGGTTGGAACCGGTCGTTGGGGGCCTGGACTTGTTGGTAGAGATTCGTCTGCAAGAGACCCGCTTTGGTGTTTTCTATGCCGCGTGGATGAATAGCATACCCATTGAACGGAAACATGCCAAAACGATGATGCTTTGCTGTTGGCTCGTGTAGGGTGTTTCGTGCTTCTTGCTTTCGACATGGCCACGCATGCCCGAGGACAGTTGTGGGTGGCGTTGGGCTCAAAAAATAGCGATCCAGTACATGCCATCGCCCTAACTTTAGCCAAAGAACCGTGTCCTGACAAAAATTCACACACCTGTTCGAGCACTCGGTTGGCGTTGGACGACACCATTCGTCATTGACGCAAGCCAAAACCACGTTTTGGTGGCGCTCATGGTCGTCACGCGGGTCCGAATCGAGCCGCAGAGATTGCCAATTGGTCCCCGTGCAGTAGTGCCGGGGTCCCCGCCATCACCACCAAATGGCGTTTTGGCACGCATTCCGCATCGAAATGCCTGGACTTCGGTGGTGCCGTCCATCAACTTGAAACACTTGCTCAACCTGCGAAGACGCATGGACCGTCGCGAGATGAAACACGCGTTTGTGTCCACCATCAGCAATCGTTTGTTTCGTTGGATCTGGTTCATGACGTTTCTGGTATTCATCATCGATGGCACCTACCTCCTCGGCATGACCAGGTTGTATCAATGGATCGTGTACACGCCGTGGGTCATCACGGAAGCAGACTGGTATCTGCATCTGGTCTCCGTGTCCATAATGAAAGTGGTGATATGGATATTCCTGGTGCTTGCTCTGCAGCATTTGTTGCTGGCGATGCGTATGGTCTACTGGTCCATCAAACACTGGGAACTGACACTTCATCACCGCGTGACGACTCGACCAGCAGATGGCAAGCCTTTTCACGAACTTTCTTCCTCCAAGCTGGCCATGTGGCTTGAACTGATGATTCTCTATGACAAATGGATCGATCCGTTCACGGCCATTGAAAGCGAACACTACGACGCGTGGGTCAACCTCCAAGAAATCGTGCAAATCGCGTCCGAGACCTACCAATGTTACTCGCTGAGTCATCTAGTGGCCACGAAATGGATCAATCAGCTCGCGGTGACCATTTGCTTTCTCAATTGCGTGACAACACCTCTGATCCACCTGCTCTTTCCAGATGAGTTACCTCTCCAGCGGTATTTGTGTGTGCTCTGTGATTGCTGGATTGGTTTGATCCAGGCCGTTGTGATCCCACTCATCATTGTCTATCCCTACCAGCAAACTTTTGATCCGTCGGTTCAGGGGTTTCCATCCGATTTGTTCTACGACGACATTTGGTTTGCCGAAGCAGTGCATCAACTTGAACAAATCCTCATCGTCTCGCTGGTCGACTTGGCGGCAACGATTCTCCCGCATCTGACGTTTGCGACATCGCTTCATCGCGCAAAGGCGCTTGTTCAGCGACGTAGAAGTCAGTTTAGTGATGAAAATGAGCAAGCTGGGCCAAGCAGATTCCGATCCGCCACGAATTCCAAGGTAGCATCGATACACGTGAGTCCGGTAACCTCTCCATGCCTGCCAAATGGTCGACTTGGGTCATCACGAGCCTCAATGGATCCACAAGACACCATCCATAGTCAACCCAAACCGTTGTACAAACGCCTCAGGCACTTTGACTACTTGACGATCCTATACGGGATCTGCATCGTGATATGTCATCGATTCTATCAAACGGAAAATGCCGACGCGCATCGCAACTGCAAATCCCATCCCAACCCGTGGTTTGCCAGGAAATACGCGTGTGCAGTTGTGTACATCAATTGCTATCGTCGCAACATCACTGGGCGATCCCACGAGATCGGTGCCATTCTGGACGAAATGGAAGCTAATGCAGTGTCTTCCTTCATTCTGGGCCACTGCTCCGAACTGGAGATTCCAGCAGCTCTTCAGACCATGGGCAACATTTTCGGCATCGAGGTTTTCAACTCGACCATTGTGCAATGGAACCACTCGGCTGCCATTGATGCCAGGTATCACCACACATTCAAGTACTTGTGTCTCGAGTTCACCAACTTGAGTGGTCTTCCTGAAGGAATTCTTGCCGATCACGTGCCAGGCTCGTTTGTGGATTTTGAGATCGTATACACCAATCTCACTTCGCTTCCAACCAACGTGCATGAGGTGCTTCCTCAATTGGAGGTGTTGTACCTCGAATACAACCATATGACTCGCATTCCCGACACAGTTCGCTTCTTGCGACACTTGAACGACTTTTCAATTGTCGGCCAACAAGTTCAAGTGATCGACGAAGATTTCTTCCAGATGGGCATCATGGGCTTGACCATCTCCAACAATTCTATTGAGAACCTTCCGGCCAGCATCAGTGATCTTAAAGCATTGAACTGGTTTGTGCTCGAGTACACGAATGTGCGTGAGATCCCTGTTGACATCATGCACCAATTTCTGGAACTCGACGCGAGAGGCGAGTACTTTGTGCATTCTGCTTTTGGAACGCCCTTCTGTCTATCGAAACACTCCTCTTCCGGATCGCAAGAGGAGAAGCTGGAAGACGCGATTGTCCAAGCCTACAAAGCACTTGCCTGCGCCGAAGATATAGGAACGGCTAGTGGAATCTATCCACTGCAGTATGTGCTTCCACAGCGTGTACTTTGAGTGAGCGAGCGTACGGCGAGTGGTGGTGTGAGGTTGAGGTCCACGGCAGTATGCAACACGTTGCAGTTTGGATTCTGTTTGTTGAAGTAGGATGCCAGTCGTAGCCGTCATGGTCTGTTCCGAGTCATGCCAAAACACCCCCATGAGTCTGGTCTTACGTTGTCCGGGTGAATTGGAGTGGAGTCGTCAATTGTGATTAAAAGCATACACGGCGAAGAATATACCAAGTAGGCTGCTAGTGCTACAAGTGTTGCAAGAAGAGCACACCCTTCACGTCTACTTGGCGTATGGGTTCGCCATGGGGGGTACCATCTTCATGCTTGCCACAAGATCTCAGTAGCAGTCGACTTGTAGCTGATTGATTGGCTCCCTCTTCAGAGCTCTCGGAATTCTGCCTTCTGTGGACCTTTTGCTGCATCGTCTTTGTCGTCTTTGTCCTGATTCTTGATGGCATACTGGAGGTTCTTGTCTTTGCTGTGAAAGTTCAAACGTTCCAAACGTAACAAAAAGAAAAGGTTTCGTGTCAAAAGTTCCAGAAGTTCCAGAGCTCCAGTGAGCGGCAAAACAGCGCAAGGTCCTGACCTAGAATTCGCCATCACCAAGTAGTTACTCAGCCCTCGAATTGCACTGGTTTAGACGTCGACAGAATTCGAGCAAAGTCAGCAACCTCGTTTCTTCACGCCGGGAATACCTCGTCTTTTCTCTCTTGTAGCATTTTTGAAATTCTTGTCTTTACCTGGCTTTAAGCGCTTCGATGCGCTCGGGATCTTTTTCATGACGTCCTTTTTCAAATTCTCGACGCACCAGTTGACGAATGGCCAGTCCTTTTCGGCTCTGTTGGGGTGGAAGTCAATCACAGTCCATGGCCAAAACAAACATCCTTCTTACCGAGCCACCAATATGTTTGGCGAGTCGCAGGCAATCGCGATACAACTTGGACACCCAAGAAAAGCACATCACGGGAATGAGCAAAACAAGACGAATCAGATCCAATTCAATGGGTTGATTTCGACGATGCCATTGGAATCCACAAACCAACGTGTTGTCCTCACCTGAATGGACGTGCGTTTGATTTGATTTGCGTTGGATGCCATTGGGTTGTCAATGTGGCGCGGCAGATTCCAAAGTTGGAGATGGCGGTGGCAGAATGGTGTGTGCCACACGACTCAATTATTGTGTCCGGAGGTCTTGTACGGTACGTGGTCGCCACCATTTGGTTCGTGGTCCTAGCGTTTTGGGACACAAGTGCTACCACCGATTGAATGAAGTATTGTGTGGGTTACATCATTTAGGATCATCAAACGACGCCAAAACGTGCCAAGGCTTTTGGCTCATGGGCATTTGTAACTCGACGGCGTTGGCGAGTGGCAACAGCAATGCAGCCAATCAGAATATTGGTGCCAAATGGCGTGTGGAAAACGGCCAGGAGCAGCCTCATGGTAAATCCCAACAACACGACCAAGATCAGGGCGTGAGTGCTAAAGACGTGGAGCCAAGCGTGGATGCTTTGCCGTTGGATTTGGCACTCAACACGATCGCCGCGGTTCCGTTGCTGAATGGGAATACACATGGCAACGTGGTACAATTCTGGACGGGGTGGGAAGATGGAACCATCAAGCGACTGGATGTGCCGTCCAAAGCGCATCAACAACCAAAAGACCAACAGCGCCCAAGCCACTTACGGAGTTTCACCAGAAACCTTCAAGTGCACACGCGTGGTGTCAACCGTATGATTGCCTCTACGGTTTACCCAGACACTCTATTCACTTGCTCACGGGACACTACGATCTGTCGCCTCAGCAACCTGAACCAGTCTGGTCCAGATGCTGGGTCGGATGAGAGTGATGGCCAATCTGGTGCAAGGGCGGGTGCCAGCTCCAACGAACCCACTCAAGTCAACCCATCGCTAACACTTCGAGGCCACTCATTGAACGTCTCCACAATCGCAGTCGATGACCATGAAACCACTCTTTGCTCTGGAGGAAGAGACACTCAAACGATTCTCTGGGATCTGGCCACGGGCCAAGTCAAAAGCAAAAATTCACTGTCGCAGAATGTCGTGACTTGCTCCAAATGGCTACCCAATGGCGAACGTTTGATTGCTCAAGGAAGCGAAGACTTGCACGTTCGTATATGGGATGAACGCGCAGGACTTCGGACCCCAAGCCAGATATTTGATGGCTACGTGTACTTCCCATTGTGTCTTGATGTTTCCAGTGATGGCAAGTACTTGCTCACATCCAGTAAAGGTTTCAATGGTGTTGGAGCTGAGATTCGTATCTGGGATCGCCGCATGAACCGCCAGTTGCGCATGTTTGAAGGCCATCAGCAAGATGCGTCGTGCTGTTTGTTTTTGCCATTCAGTTGCACAGGGTTCAGCGGCACGGGAATTCCCATTCCCGTGTCAGCATCCAAGGATGGAACAATGAAGATCTGGAACGTATCCAATCCAGCCAAAAGCTCGTTCACTCCCTTGCTTTGTGAGATCCATGAACCGACATCCGATCTGTTCACGTCTCTGTGTGCATTCCCAACCAACAAGACCCAAGCAGAAGATGCTGAGTCCGACACCCCATCCTCCCAAATGATTGATTTTGAATTCCTGGCCGGAACGTTCCATGGACAGCTTCAGCACATTCATTGTCAGTACCAAATCCAAACCAATTCCGTGTTCATTCTGTAGGCCGAGAGCTGGATTAAGCACCAATAGACCTGGAACTTGAAGAGTGTTCTTGTGTTGCTGCGGTGCCGTGGTCTTGATTGACTCGCAAAGAGATTTCTGCTCAGCTGGTGCTAGTCTCTCAGTTTCAAGCTGGGTTCTTTCACTTGACAACCACCACAACCAACCCTTTTGGAGTCGCACTGGGGCACCAAGACGGCCCAAGACATGTTGCACAGGGCAGCAAAAATAGCTTGTCGCGCTGTGGATGACCGCAACAGCTTGAACACAATTTGAGCCGAATCGCGGTCTTGTCTTGTCCGGCAGGTTGTCACGAGGTTTTGCTTTCTTCGTTGTCATCGACTGTTCACATCAAAATGATTGATTCTTCTCAGTTACTTCGAGACTGCCGAAGTGAATTGGAGAACTCAAAGTTTGACTATGAGAAAATCCTTGCTTCCAACGTTGAAAGTGTCTGGCGAACCACAGGTCAAGTCATCGAGCGATACTTGCGCAACTACAAGTCGGTGGCAATTCGCGATTTTGGCAAATTTGCGTTTCTCAAGCAAGTACTGGGCCCTCCACAAGTGGTGTTCATGATGAATCCACGTTTTGCGACACTCCATCAAATCCAGACCAAGCGAACTCTGCCTGCTCCAACCATGTGCACCAATGAACTAACGTTTGCGATGCTTGCCAGCGAAACTACAAACATGACGAGTGATCAGTTCAAAAACACCTTCGAGTTCATCATGAGCTTCCTAGGCAATAAGCTACGCTTTGGCAACGGTTGTGGACGTCTGGGCATGGGGAACTTTGGATGGTTTGCTCTGGATGGGAATACCATGAGCTTCTCCTTTGATCCATCGTTTGTGAAAAGCCTGGAGACGAAACAGACACCAACACTCCAGCAACAGCATCAACAGCAGAAAAAATCAGTCCAGGATCCACAGGCACGGATGTCGAATGGCTCCATCGTGAGCAACAATGCAGATAGATCGACTGTTACTGTTAAGGACCAATCATCACTCGCTCAGAGGGCTGCAAAGTATCTTGACGAACCAGCCACCGAATCATCAGCACCACCGTTGACGTTACTCGCAAATGCCAATCAAGCAGTTGATCATCATCATCATCACCACCACCACCATCACCATCATCGAAACAAGTCCAAACACCAACACAAGAACAAAGAGTTCACCGAGTTGGCGAGTGTGCAGAGTCATCTGCCTCAAGACGACAAGAACTCGACATCGACACCTAATCTATTGATCAAGTCGGCCGTAGCAACAACAAGCGCTACAACATCAACCAATACGGGATTAATAGCTTCACTGAAAGCCGACAGTTCGAACAACCAATCCTCATCACGTCAAATCCTGCCCCGGTTTCTCCTTCACGAACCAAACCGATCCATTGAGATCGTCCACGACAGGCAAAAGGAGCATTCAAAGTATCAATTGGTGCACCATCAAGCATACGAAACCGCCCACCAACACCAACAACAGTTGATGGCCAAACTCACCACCAAACAACAAGAAATCGATCATCGTCATACAACGACCCAAGTGAGGATTCTTCGTGACAAAGCCCAGAAGAGTTTGGACCAGCAAGAGCTCAACACTTCGCTCCAGAACCAGATCCTCCACAAAGAGAACGTGCAACAAGCTCAAGACCAGCAACACGAGCTTCACAAACAACACATTCGATTGAATGCTCTGGAATTCGCAGAGAACCAGCAACTCTGCAAGCAGCAAGCCGTACAGAACAAAAAAATGCTGTGTCAACAGCTCGAGAAGCAAATCTCGCACAAGCAATCACTTCAACAGCAGTTGAAAACCATCGATCAAGGAGAAGTTGCTTTCTTTTTGGACAAAATGCAACAACAACACCAACAAGAAGCCCAGCAATTGTTCCACAATAAGCAATTTGAAAAGAAGTTGCTGGTGGATTCATGGGAATACCAAAAAGCGTTCAAACAGCATTGTCAGCAGCAAATTGCGCAGATTGATCATCCTCTAGGGTCGAAGAGTAAACGAAACCTGCAAGCAATCTCCAATAACGTCCAGCCGGAGGTCACACCTTCGACTACTTCGGCGTCGCAATAGTGCTCTCGTTTCCAACCATAATCTACCAGTTGGTTGAGTAGATAGTATCGCGTGGTTTTGCCTGTTTTGTTTCTCCTGTCGTTCTTCTTGATCTCACATTAGTTTTCCACCGGCAAATCCAATCAGGGGTTGTCGGAATTGGACCCATATGCCTTCGAGATCGCTTTCCGTACTGTCACAAGAGCGACAATCATCCTCTCTATTGGGATTTGCTGGCGCTGTTTCGTCTGATGTGGACAGGACGGATAACGCTGATGATCGTGATGACAACCCAGCATTTGAGGTTGTGGAGCTTTCTGGCGGAATAGATCGTGTGGCATCAAGGTGGGTATTCTTTCTCGAACGGCTCAATCGAATGAAATGATTTCGATGGCTTTTACGTGCTGGGCGCAAGCGAAGGTTTTGTTTCGGAAGAAAAAGAGCCGCAGGGTGTCCGTTTGAGGTCAAATGGTTAACCGCTGAACCATTTGGAGCACTCTGGGTAAGAGGATCGTTGGGAAGAGCGATCTCACGTGCATTTGCAAAAGCCGCTGGGGCCGTGCGGCTTTGGAGTCGTACGAGCACATGAAGCCGGGTGGTGGGAAGCACACTAGCAAACACCACACCAGTGACACGACGGTGAAAAATCCAGCGGGTTTGCAATGGTCATTGCAAGTGCAAAAGAAAGAAAGAAAAGAGCGCACCTTGACGACTGCATGTTGGTGCCATGAATGAAGAGATTGCGCATGAACTTTTGCACGCAGAGGCGCTGGCGACGAGTTACGGCGGCTTCTGGAGGGACGACTTGCTCCGTTTCTTGCGGCTTTTGCGGAGAGCCAGTAAATCCAGTGGAAACATTGACCAGATCAGACGCAAATTCGATGTGAAAGATCTCTTTCGGACTCAACACGGTTGCACCAAACACCAACACAACTGACCAAACCCAGAAATATCGCGACATGAGCAAACACGATCGATCGCAACTCATGTGAAGATCAAGCTGCACAAAGCCCACCTGCTTGGACCCTGAACTGCTGCAAACCAAACAGTTGATCAATCCCAACAGCCAATTGCTCTGTTGCTGAAAGCAATTGGCGAGCGCGTTTCACGGCTCCGTGTTGAAGTCTGTCCCAGCGACATGGTGAGCTCCGCATCAGGAACTGAACGTTACATGAGATAGAGAGAGAGATAGCTGACCTTGCTCGTTTGACTTTGACAGCGCTGAGTTGTTGTTGCTCCAAGTACCCCTCCACTATGATGGGAAGCTCATCAAACAAACTACATCAAAAGACGAGGATCAACTTTGATGGCCACACTACAGAGACCGTTTCAAAGCTCCAAATCAGTACCAAGGGATCTGTCCGCGCATAAACAGCAAATGCTGAATCAACTTCATCGAAATCTCCATGCAAGTGGCGCCATGCAGTGCGGAAACGTACGAGATCTCCAGCAATTCGACGCTTTCTTTGGTCGCCATGCTGGTTGGTCCCATTATCTGATGGCGCCAGCAACGTATGTATTTTCGTACTTGACCGAGACCATTCAATCCTCCCGCTAATTCCGAACCAAGAATGGTGTTCCCAAACCATGTGGCACAATGGCGCACTAAACTCCGAACGAGTTTGGCCCAAGCTCAGCAAAGCATGGAAGTGACCTCCCATGTGGACGACTACAATGCTTCTTTTCGCGACACGGTGTGGCTGACCAGCTTCCCATTGAACCATCAGACCGTGTTGCACTATTTCGCGTTGTCGCCGTTTTACGACCGAAGCTGCAACAATGAAAGACTCAAAATGCAGCGTCTGGGGCTCGACCAATTGCGCAACATGCAAGGCATCGAGTACGAAGTGCTGCCCAATGATGCCAAACAATTGCCCCAGCAACTGTTTCTGATCCGCAAACAACGACGCAATGGACGCAATCAAGTAAAACCACTGGCGTTGTACTATGTGCTCGACGGAACAGTCTACCAGGCGCCCAATATCCATGCCATGCTGACCTCCAGACTGGTACATCCCGTGTCTTCCGTTATTGGCATGAACCAATGCCTCGTGTGGCGTCGTGGCTCTGGCTGAACTCAATGGTTGGATTGTGTGTGTGCATGCTTGTGTGCATGACTCTGGCAATGGGGCTTCTTGTAGAAAAAGTGCTCCTATCGCATCAACAAGGCTTTCCACAGTCTCGCGGCGGGTGTGCGCTTCAGTCCAAGTGAAGGATATGCTTGGGATTTTAGCTCGTCCGACAAGAAAGAACCCATCATTCCGTCTGAACGTATGCACCAGACCGCAATGCGTGTCAACATGCTGGCTTGGTTGAAGTGACCGTGTTGCTCACTTGGCGGTGGTCGGTTTTCCGTGTTGTGGGTTTACAGAATTGATGTTAAAACTCAAGCAAAAGCATGAAAAGGCTGAAAAACAAAAGGAAAATGCGGCTCGAGTGGATGGAATTCTGCTTCAATTGATGCGAAAGGTTAGAACTGAAGGGCTTACTCTCATTTGTTGGTCAAAATCGGCCATTGACTCTGTTTCTTTTGTGCCTTCTGTTCGTTTTAGCACGCACCTGACATTGTGGAAAAGTATGAAGCCAACAAAGCGAATGGGAATGGAGCGTTACCATCGGCAGCAACAGACGCCGCACTTGATCAGACAACTGCTGCAGGGGACACCAGTGACGCGAATGGGTTGAAACGAGAAGCTACAGAGCCTCCAGTGGACGATCCCGCAACAAAACGAGCCAAACTCATGTAGACAACCCCAAACCAAGCTCAAGCGTAATGTTGCTTCTTCTCTCTTATGGATTCGTGTGGTTCAAAGCTTTTCTTTCATTATGAATATGGAACGGCGAGGGCACATGCTACTCAACAACGCTCGCTCCTCAACAAGTCTGTTGCTCTTCGTTCTTGTCACGTGAGCATCAAGACAGCAAGTCCACGGCTGGCGAAACACACCTCAGGAGCAGCGCTTAGCCAAGCCAACCAGACTACTTGTCCTTCTTGCTGAGGTCCACCCGCTCACGTTCTTCGTTGAGTGTGTCAATGGCAGCTTGTTTGGCCGACTTCATCTTGTTTTCGACCAGCTCTTTCTTTTCACGAAGCTTGCGGACGCCAGCTTTCCATCGATCAGGGTCGCGTCGACGCAGAAAGAACAAGGTCAACGCCAACGCCAGCAACGGCACAAGCCACATCACATGACTCAAGCAAATGCGATCGGTGGGTAGACGCAGACAGTAATGGTGTTGTGCTTTGTCGACCGTCTCCTGCATCGCTCCGGAAGCTCTGTCTGCGCTTTGGCGCCACGTGCCCGAAGCCTTTTCCGCACCTTGGTGCCACGTGTCTTGCACTTTGTCTCGCGCATCATCCACTGTCTGCTGGACACGATCCTTCATCTCACCGAGGCTAGAGCCAAATCCTTCCATTTTCTCATGGGTTTGTTCGCCCAGTTCATGCATTTTGCCACGTGCGTGGTCACCAAGTTCTTCGGCACGGTGGCGAGCTCTCCCGGCCTTGGAACCCGTGTACTCACGCAGTTGTTCGGCTTTTTCTTCCGCAAACGCACGCAATTCCTCGGCGCGTTCACTGGCATAATCCCGAATCTCTTCGGCGCGTTCTCGAGCACGATCGGCAAATCCCTGGGCATGGTCGCGCGCCTCGTCGGTATGGTACTGGGCAGATTCGGCTGCTTCTCGTGCTTTGTCACGGCCATAACGGGCATTTCGTGCGACGCGGTCTCTTGCACGGTCATACATGGCGCTCATCTTTTCGTTTCGTTCGAGTGAGTACTGGAGCTCTTGAATCGAAGGCGTCGTTCTTGCACGTGTTTCGTCTTCTTCGTCTTCTTCTTCTTGCTTTTTGCTTGGATTGGCAACTTGATGAGTGGGAGTAGTGCTCCAACTCCAAACTCGCAACTTTGCTCTTGCTCCAACTGCCACATGCAGCCAAACAAAACAAAAAAAAGAACTCAACGGTGCCAAGTGCTCAACTAAGAACACGCCAATTGTCTCGCGGTGCATACAACATCGCAGCTTCCCAATCGGCGGGGTCGATCCCCGTCCCAGATGCGGCGCAAGGGCTTCCAATAATAGCCCCTACCATTGAACCAACCAAATCGATCGCCAAGCAGCCATTCTTTCCTTCCCCCACCAGAATGCTGACGGAAAGCTCGGTGTACGAAGCAACGACTCAAATCGATGACGTTGCAGTGTGTCCAATGCGTTGTGCAGAAGACGATCTTCCTTGTGAACTCCTGGAATCCCAGCACAATGCCAACAGCAGTGTGAAATCGCTGACGCCCACCATGCTGATGAACGAAGCGCCAATTGTGGCCGTGGCGTTTTCGTCACTTGAGGGCAACCAATGGTCTGGTGGGGTCTCGCTACTGGATGTCACCACCAAAGAAAGATTGTGCGAATACCAACTCTCGACTGGAGTCAGTTGCCTCACGTGGTGTGGCCAAGAAAACGATTTTCTGGCCGCTGGCTGTGACAATGGCGAAGTGCTGTTTGTGCGGGTGTGCATCGACGTGGACTATGCCTTTATTCCGCAAACGGCTCTATCCTCGTCTTCT
The DNA here is from genome assembly GCA_027475765.1 of Paralagenidium karlingii. NCBI lineage: Eukaryota > Oomycota > Peronosporomycetes > Paralagenidium > Paralagenidium karlingii. Next base: position 48,355 of record JAMFLO010000240.1, read on the forward strand.
TCCTCTTGTTCGTCCGGTGGTGGTGATGACGCCAATGCTGGACCTGGCCATGACGATGTCGTCACGGGGGTCACAACTTGCCATTTCGATCGAACCCAAGTGGCGTCATGCAGTTGGGATACCAGGTCAGCGCAGAGTTGCAAACCAGTAGCCTCCATTTGTTCACTCAGTTGACGATCATGTGTACGACCTGCTTGGATGTGATTAGCGTCAAGCTCTGGAATCTTGAAACGATTGGCAAATGCGTGTACAACTTTGAAGGTGAACTGGGGGTCTTTGGGTTGAGGTACTAGCAGCAGTGGGTCATGCAGCACTCAATTAACCTGGCTTCTATGTGGTGATCTATAGAACATGAGGATTTGGTGTGGTCGGTGCGCACAAGCCCCCGTTCTGCGCACCAGTTTGCGTCGTCTTCACAGGATGGTCTCGTGATGGTCTGGGATGACCGTACAGCTTCTTCCAACTGTGTCAGATTGCCTACAGAATACCCAGCACTCTGCGTTGATTGGCATCCGCATCAAGACCATGTCTTAACGACTGGACTCGCCAACGGCTCGCTGCTGACTTTTGATCTGAGATCACCGACAATCCCATTGACCAAATTGGTGGGTGCTGTTGAGTGGTTGTCGAGGCTTGATTGGTCATGGCTAATGGCAACGCTTTCTCTGGGTGCTGCCACGTGTAGGATGTTCACAAGGGAAGCATTCACACCATCAAGTACTCTCCTTTTGACAGCGATCTCCTGCTTTCGGCTAGCGACGACACCACCATGTGTGTCGTACGCACTCTCTTGTCCCCGTCGTCATCCTCACCTTCCTCAGCAACTGTAGATGATCCAGTTCTGAACAGTATATCCATTATCTCGGGTCATTCGGACTACGTGCGAGGACTCGACTGGTTCCAAGATGTCGCCAAAGAGACATTTGTTGTCAGTGGGTCATGGGATAAATCGTTCCGGCTTTGGCATTATCAACAAGAATAAGATTTGCCACAGACCCGGCAAGCTGTTTGTTGTGGCTGTTCGTTGTGTTTTGAAGGTGTATGCTTGATTCTTGACACTCAAGAAATCAGATGGGCGGAAGAGTTCTCTTAGTGCCAGTGGACCGTAGGGATGGCTCAGCAGGAATCGTCAGCCAAGGATCCTCAAGAGCATCACCACAGGTCCACCGTTGGGCTGGATCCCATTCCAAGCATTTTCGTACGAAGCGCACAAACATGGGGTCTTGGGTCTTCAGAGCAGTCTCGAGAGTTCTTGTGCCAGGTGATCGGGTCCTTCCGCGTGTGTTGACGATATGCAATGGCACCAGCATCGTTGCAGGTTGTGTGGGTGATGCAACGATTGACTCGGATGAACTGCCCACTTCACCTTTGGGAAATGTTGTGGGTGTCATCCTGACTGTTGCATCTGGCACTGACGTGGACAGACTTGAGTCGGGACTACAAGCCTGCTTGGCACTGTTTTCGCCTGTGTCGATGGGTTTTTCAATGAAGAACACGTGTTTACGTTTGCAACGGTTCAAAAATTCGCGTGGCGGTACGTTCAGAATCTCCATGATGCACGCCAGCTGTTCTTTTTCGTTTTCTCCAGCAAAGAGCGGAATTCCCGTGAACAACTCGGCCAAAACACAGCCAAGGCTCCACATGTCAATGCCACATCCATACGCAAATCCCAGAATCACTTCTGGAGACCGATAAAACCGACTTTGAATGTACGAAAACAGCGTTGCATTGGCGAAGCAGCTGCTTCCGAAATCAATCAACGCAATACTGGCGACTTCTTGCTGCAAATCCAGTTTGCGAATCAAAATGTTTTCAGGTTTGAGATCGCAGTGTACCACGTTGAGCGCGTGAATTCCGCGCAAAGACTGCAGAATCTGCGTTGCGAGTCGTCGCACAATGGGCAATTGCAAACCCTGGAAGTGATGTAACTTCAAGTGCTCGTAGAGATTCAACCCAAGACGTTCAAACACGATGCACAAATGATTGCGGAAATGAAAATGCTGGTGCATTTGAACTATATTCGGGACGGCCACGGCCATTGATGACTGCTTGGCTGGAGCTGTCGGAACAGAAACCTTCGCTTTCGTATTACTGCCATTGCCGTTGTCCGCCACCGAGGAGCTGGTGCCTTTGGCGGGGGATCTTCCAGCTAACAGCGAGAGCATATCGACTTCTTGGAGTGATAACTCTTTGAATCGTTTGCGGTTGCGGATGATTTTGATTGCGACTTCTTGCTGCAACAAGTGATCTAGGCACCGTACGACTTGACCAAAAGAACCACTTCCAAGCAATTCCAGAACTTCGTAACGAAACGCCAAATGGTCGTGAGGAATCACAATGTAATCACCCTTTTCATCATCAAAAGTAGGGTCTGGCTGCTTTGTTTCCGTTGACAGGTCCTTTTGAGACGGTTGGGTCGAAGCTGGATCCGCCTGGGAAGCTTCTCCTGCAGCCACCGAGGCAGTGCTGACGACAGGTTTGGTTTCGTCCATTTTTCGTTGCTGTAGTTGCTGAGTTTTCTCAAGACGCTGGCGTTTGGACTCTTCAGTTCCAACAAATAATACACCCGTTGCTCCGAATTGTTCCAGTTCGTTCAACTCCCAGCTTGAAAGGAATTGTTGAAAGCGAACACGAAGCGCTTCAATGGCTGCTTTTTCATTCGTCGAAGAGCTGGCATCCACTTCCATTGGTTCACTATCTGTGAGAACTATCGCATTACCACCATTCAATGTTTTGGCCTTGGTTGTCAAAGCTACCGCCGACGTAGTTGTCGATGCGTTTCGCGTGGAATCTTCTTTCGAAGAATTGACTGACGATGGATTTGAGTGTAATACACCTGGGGAATTGTTGGTCATGGAGCTACTGGTACTGGCAGTACTATCCGTCAGCGCAGCAGATGCAACCGAAGAGTTCGTGGATGAGCGAAGCACTTTGTGTTGATGAACTAAAGAGATGGAACTGCTCTGTGGTACACGTAGTCGCTTGGGTGGCACTGGACGACGTGGGGAGTCCATCTTGTCTGCGCCATTAGCTGTTGGCTTTGGCGGGGTTGCAATGGCCATCGCAGTATTACTGCTCGCTGTTGCAGCTGCTGACAGCGCTCCATGTCGTCTTGCAGAAGAAGAGGAAGAAGCCGAAGGCGCGTGGGGAGTCAAAACCATGGATTTGGATCCAGCGCCGGTGGACGGACTGTTGGTGGAATTAATATCATTCAGCGAGATAGTCATTTGCACATCGTTAGCATCTTGTAGTGGTCGTCTTCGCTTGAGTTGCGGGTGCTGAAAGTGCTGAGGAGGCACAACGGGGTTGAGAAGTGCACCGTTAGTTGGCTGCTGTTCCTGCTGCGAATGCAACGATGTGGAGTGTCCGAGCGCCGGAAGAAGTCCATGTGGAGTCATTCCACTGTTGGCGTTTCCATTGGGATTGCCATGGATTTGTGATGAGCCCGAGGAGGCAGTTGTGGCGGATGCCGCCATGGGGTTTATGGAATGTATTGCGGCTTGATGACTTGGTTCACACGAGACGACAGACAAGCCAACGTTCACGTAAGACACGAGCCAAAACAGGTTTCGTCGACACAACCGACCGCAATCACAAACAATCAGCAACGCTCGGCCAGAGTTGAAGTTGCTGTTGCAGTCATTCCACTAGCCAACGGCAAAGTGTTGCAAACGCGTCACAGCGAGAAAAGCGAGTGAGGGAGTGTGAGGAAGCAAGAGTTGTTCGCGCAACTTGTGGCTGCACCAATTCCTCGCGAAAACTCTTTTCGTCCGGTTGTGGCGTTGACCGCATGCCGCTCAAACACCAGAACCATTCTCCTTCTTGGTGCTTTTGGCTGTGCTGGTCTTCTTCCAAAAATACCCAAGGTGGCCTTATAAGCATTTCGTCCAGTCACGGGGTTATGGCAGGTGTGATGTGTCACACACCAACTTGTCGTAGTCGTACTAAGTGCGACATTTTGGAAGGGAGTGAAACGTCTTTGCGCTTCACTGCATGTAAGATCGGTCGACGTCAAGGATCGCCGACGAAACCCATCTCTTCACCTCCAGACTTTTCCTCAGTCTCGAATCGTCCAGCTCTAGCTCAAGACAAGAGCATCCTTGAAGACTCAGGACTCGAATCTATCGTCCTTGACACCTCCTCTCTCGGCATTTAGAGAGCATTTACTCAACGTTTCAAAGAGCAACCTACTCGGTCATTTGTAAGTCTACTCGGTCATTCCTTTGTCTACTTCTTGGTCTATCTCTCGGTCTATCTATATTTGTGCTCTATCCAGAGTTAAGCTACCAAACCTATAAACAGGCTTCTCTAGCGACATTTTGCAGCTTCTATTTTAGGAAAGGACAGAGGCGCCACAGATACTTGGCTCTACAGCTGCATGAATAACTAGTCAAGCTATCACGGTGTGAATCAATTGGGATCCATAGTGCAAGTCCTGAAAACAAACTCTGTGAACGTTGGAGAATCAAAACGTTGCATCGACAAAGGACATTTATGTGATATAGTGACATTGAAAAACTACACAACGCTCACACCACCGTTGTGTATCCCCTTGTAGTGGTTCTTTTGATTGTCTGGCTTGGTGTCGGGGTTGAAGTAACTTGTGAGAGTGTTGGGTGTTGATAGTTGTGGTTGAGAGCTTTCACGAGAGCTTTCCCAAAGTCACAGGGGAAAGGTTCACAAAAGGTTCACAATTGCGCGAGGTGGAGAATCAGCACCTCTGCGACTT